>JARHVA010003799.1:930000-962500 GCA_037957365.1 Torreya grandis
GTCCTATCCAAGAAAACCACCATGTCACATTTAGAGAGATTTGAGTTAATTTCAGTTGTTCCCTTTACCTTGTAGTCATATGGTGACATCATGCTAGTTGGATGGATTTATAATATAAATAGATCCTTCCTTATCTCTAGCCAAAGATCAGAGGGTTGAATCTATTCAATATTTTCCTCTCAATGTTGGCTTAAACTAATTAAACACTCTTAATCCATTCAACATCCAAGGGAGAATGGCCTATGGGTTTAGGTATGCTCACCCACATGGCAACAACATGTTTTATCTTCCTTGCTACTAGTCCTCTAGTCAATGTCTTTTCATATATGATAAAGCAAGCATAAAGAGGTTATTTTTTCCATGCATAGAGGAAACAAGAATCATTAAGATCTCCCAAAATTGATTAATATTCACCATCTATGGACTCCTCTTGAGCCTTTCTCAAGTGTTGGTTAATGAGAAATATCTAGTGAAGTTTTAAATAAGTGCATACCAGAATGAGTTATGGTGTAATATGATGGAAATGGATGTATGTCATGTGATTTTTTGAAGAACTTGGCAGATTGATTTCAAGGTATACACGATTTTTTGAACACAAATATCTATTAAGAGGGGGGTGAATCATTAGATCAACTAAAACTAGTTCTTTTAAACTTTTTAGAGGAAATAAAAATTCATATGCAAGTCAAAGAACAAATGAAAAGATTACATAGACACATAAAAACACATTACTCAATAGTTTTACATGGAAAACCCAAAAGGAAAAACCATGGTGAAAATGGCTGCTAAAATCTATTATTCTAATTCAGCCTCATTGTTAAATGTCTCACTAACTAACATCATTGGTTACATTCAAGAGCATCCAATCTAAGGAAGCACCCACTCCCTAAGAGGACACTAATACCTAACTGATCACCAACTCATTTTTTGATAGCACCAACCAATCATAACTATGAAGCTACAACTTTAGAATATAAGGTGGATTCACAAACAAATCTAGATCAATTTCTTTGTTACAAGTCTAGTATGTATCTACTCAATCTCTGCACATTCTCTATGTTCTCTTTCTTCCTATGTACTTCACTCTCTATTTCTCTATCTTTCACTATATGTCAGTATGCATTTCAAAGTGACACTCTTCAAGTTGCTCTATAGCACTCTATCAATTTTAATGACAGTAGCATCTACACAATGAATAAGATGTCATGTATATACATTGAGTTTTCGGGTTTTACATTTCCACTTTGCGTTCACACTTCACAACTCCTTTTTCAATTCTCATTCAATGTGTCATTAACATATACATTTTCCTATGTCTTAGTTCATGTTCTCTATTGTTATGTTCAAGTCTCTTTACTATCTTTGATAACTGCAAGATTCAAGTCATTACTGTAATGTTTCCTTAACCATTGACTAATTAGATCAATTAATCTTGAGCTCTATGTAGCCATAACTAGTTCTTGTCTTTTTCAAACTTGACCATCAGAGAAAATTTAATGCAATCCTTTTATTCCTTTATTCACACCATCTCTAACCATTGAGATCCTTTTCCCATCTATACATTTCTTATTATTATAGTATCACTTTCACTCTTTTTGATTATATTCAATATGCTCGACCTTTACCCTTTCTATTGTATCATTAAACTCTGGCATGTTTCTGTGATCTCATTTTCTTTAGCATTCTTTTAATGTTTTTACACCATTGATCATTGTAGACTTGATCAATATTTAACATGCCTTGTCCTTTTGTGAATTCCCTATAAGACTTCTACACTTTATCCTTCGGTAAAGTTGTAATTGACCTTTCTATTTGGATAATTTGTTGCAAGATTTTTTTCAAGGGAATTTCAAGACAATTTCCCCAAATAATTTCCCCAAAGGAATTGTTGTGGATAATTTCCCTGAAGGAATTGTTGTGGATAATTTCTCTAAAGGAATGTCTACATGCCATTAATATTTTCTTTAAGGGTCCACATACCCTTTGTCTTTTTCAAAAACTATCCTTCAGCTTTTCTATAAGGATCTACATACCCTTCGACCTTTTCAAAAACTACCCTTCATCTTTTTTCTAAGGATCCACATACCATTCATATTTTTTGAAAATATCCCTTTAGACTTTTTTCAATGGTTCACTTTCCCTTCAGAATTTTTGCAATGGTCCACTTACCCTTTAGACTTTTTCAAAAGATCCCTTTATAACTTTTGCAATGGTCTACTTACCCTTCATAATTTCTCAAAGTGTCCTTTTGGAAAAAAAATTTGGTCCACTTTACCCTCAAACTTCTTGAAAAGTACCATTAGGAAATGTTGTTACAGACATTTTATCTAACAAGACTTAATCAATTTTTTAAAAGAATTCATCATGACATTTTTCTGAAAGAATTGACTAATTTGGGTTCTTGACACTTGCATACTTCAAGTTCTTCTCATTTCTTTAATCATTAGATTGAAATAAGTAAAGAGATTTTGTAAACCCAATCAACTTCAAGAAGTAATGACATTATTTAAACCTGATCAACTCCACTAGACTAATTTGGGTCCTTAACACCACTTGACTTATATAAAACAAAAAAGAAGTTAAGTCACTTGATAAACCTGATTCACTCCTTAACCCAGTTGGGTTTTCTGCAATGCTTTACTTATGAACCTTTATAATTAGAAGCACTTTGAGTTCATGAACCCTTTTCACACTACCTTGACCTAGTCAAATTCTCATCATTGCTTTACTTATGACACCCTATAAGTCAAAGCAAATGAAGTTCACATAACCGATTTGCATAGTCTTGACTCAGTCAGATTCTCTACATTGCTTTGCTTGTGAAACTTTATGAGTCAAAGGAATTGAAGTTCACAAACCTAATTTACACTCTCTAACCCAGTCGGGTTCTTGATATAGATCTACTTATAAAACTTTATAAGTAGAAGCAATTAAAATTCACAAACCTGATGCACACTCTCTTAACCTAGTCGGATTTTTGACATGACTTTCCTTATGAAACTTTATAAGTAAAAGTGAATGAATTAAATGGACTTGACAAACCCAAATCACTATTCCTTTGTCATTAATGTTTGTCTATTTGACATCAATGACAATCTTACAGATAATCTCCTTATACACCATGATACTCAAATTTCCAACAATTTCCCCCTTTGTCATTGATGGAAAAACATACTCAAAATGACTACCCTTATTCATTCCTACACCATTTACTTTCTCCCCCTTTGACATTAATGATAAAGAGTCCTATCATATCATGGAGATGGGATACTTCTTTCGTGTTTGGCTATTCTAATCCTTGAACCTGGCTGGTTAGAGCACTTTGTGAAGGACTCCCCTTTAGGCAATGGCATATTTTCCTAAGATTTTACACAAGCACTTCAAATGTAGCTCTTTTGACTCCTTGATTATCTACATGAGCATGTATATAGAATTGGTCTAAAACACCAATCAAGAATTGACATATCTTTGTATAGATAGGCATAATAATCTAAATCCAGCATACCTTTGTCATCAAATTACAAAGAAACTATAGTTTTCTCACCAAAGTGCCTTTTCTCTTAATCTAAGAGTTAATAATGTTCCTTAAATACTCCCCCTAGATTCATGCCCTATCACTAAAAGTCAGTGATGTGGTTTGGGAGCCACTACTCCCAACTTCTCTCTCAGATACTCAAATTGCTCCTTGGTAAGAGGCTTGGTAAATATGTCTACAATTTGGTCCTTTATTAGAACATACTCAATTTTGACCTCTTGATCTACAACCTTTTCTTTCAAAAAATGATACTTAATGGATATATGTTTGGTTCTAGAGTGCATCACTATATTCTTAGAAATGTTTATGGCACTTGAGTTATCATAAAAGATTAAAATAGATTCTTTAAATTCTACCTTGATGTATCTAAGATTTTGCTTCATCCACAAGAATTGTGTGTAACATGTTGTTACTACTACATACTCTGATTCTAATATAGAAAGCATAATTGACTCCTACTTTTTGCTTAGCCAAGACGCAAGTCTATTTCCAAGGAATAATGCACCAATACTAGTACTTATCTTATCATCCACACTTCCAACCCAATCAGCATCTGCATATGCAACCAAAGTGAGATCTTCACTTGGAGGGTACCATAAACCATAGTCAAGTGTGATCTTGATGTATCTAAAGATTCTTTTCATGACATTGACATGTGATTCCTTAGGTGCTGATTGATATCTTACAATCATGCATACAGCTTACATGATGTCTAGTCTTAATGTAGTTAGGTATAGTAGGCTAGCTATCATTAATCTTTACATTATGTTATTCACATTAGGGGATTCATCTTCTTTGCATAACTTGCATCTAATTATCATGGGAGTACTAACTGGTTTGTTATCTTCCATTATAAATTTCTTGAGCATCTCCTTTGCATACTTGGTTTGAGATATGAAAATCCCATCATTTGTTTGTGCAATTTGTAAACCAAGAAAGAAGGAAAGTTCTCCCAGCATAGGCATTTCAAATTCACTTTGCATTTATGTTGAAAATTCCTTACACATATTAGTATTTCCACCTCCAAAAATGATATCATCTACATAGACAAAAATGATCAACATGTGCTCACCTTCAGATTTAAAGTACAAATTGTTGTTTGTACATCCTTTGTTAAAGTGTTGTTGTTATAGGTATTGATCCAATCTTGAATACAATGCTCTACGTACCTATTTTTGACCATACAATGCCTTCTTCAATTTGCACACATAATCTTTTTCATCAGTTAGCTAAAAACCTTCTGGTTGTTCAATCTATACTTCCTCTTCTAAGTTTTCATTTAAGAAGGTTGAATTTACATATGTTTTGTAAACTTTGAACTTATTATGAGGAAAAAAAATCCAAAAACATTTTTATTGCTTTCAGTCTACCTACTGGAGCAAATGTCTCTTCAAAGTCTATGCCCTCTACTTATGCATATCCCTTGCACACCAATATTGCTTTGTTTCTTATGACTACTCCATCTTCATTAAGTTTGTTTCTATAAACCCATTTTATTCTTATCACATTCTTGTTTTAAGGTCTAGGAACTAATTCCTAAGTTTTTTTTTCTACTTGACTTAGTTCTTCTTCCATAGCATTTATCCAATTTTCTTCCTTGTTGGCTTCATTGAAAGTTTTAGGCTCAATTTATAAAAGTAAAGCAAAACTTAATTGCTCCTTGTTCATTCTAGCTCTTCTCCTAGTCTGAACTCCTTCACTTTTTTTTCCAATTATCTACTCCTCGGGATAATCCTTTTGAACAAACTTGGGAGGTGCCTTTACAGTCTTTTCTTCCTCCTCTTCACTATCTTCTTCTTCATCTTCTACTTCTTTTATTTCTTCAATTTTGATCTCCTCATTAGGCTCAAATTATTTGAATCCTTCTTCTACGTTGACATTAATGCTTTTAACTATTTTATGCAGCCTCTTATTATAACACACATATGCTTTACTCTGAGTAGAGTAACCAATAAAAATTCCTACATCACATCTTGACTCAAAGTTACTTAGTTTTCTCTATTTTCTTCTAATGTAGCATTTGCTTCCAGACAATCTGAATTACTTGATTGATGTAGGCTTTCCATAACATAGTTTATATGGTATTTTTTCAATTTTCACCCTCAGATGAATTCTATTTAGGATGTATATTATTTTTTAGACTACTTCTCTCCAATATCCATCAGATAGTTTAGTCTCTTTTGACATTGTTCTAGCCATCTCCTTGGTAGTCCTATTCTTTCTCTCAATAACTCCATTTTGCTGTGGAGTTATTGTAGAAAAGTAGTGTTTTTTAATCCCATGTTTCTCGCATTAATCAATGAAATCATTTGAATTAAATTCTCCACCCTTATCAGATCTCAGACATGTGACCTTTCTTCCCATTTTATTTTCAACCATGGCTCTAAAGATCTTAAATATCTCAAAGGCTTGATATTTTTCCTTTAAAAAGGTTACCCATGTCATTTTTGAGTAATCTTATAAAAATAACATGAATTAATGAACCCCTTTTTATCCTTTTATCTTGGTAGGACCACAAAGATCAGTATGAACTAATTGCAAAGGCTTTGTAGTTGCATATTCTTTTGTTTGAAATTTGACCCTTATTTGCTTGCGTAACTGACATTATCTACATGTAGTATCTGTAGGTTTGGTTATCTTGGGTATATGTCTTACACACTTGTTTGAACTTACTTTGATTATATTATTAAAGTTGACATGTCTCATTCTCCTATGCCACAACCAGCTTTCATCAATCTTTCCTAAGAGGCAACTATCATTGTTTGCCTCAACAAGATTGTAGATTTTATTCTCAGTCCTTTTCCCTTATGCAACTATTTTTTCAAATCTCTTTAACTTATAGCCTTCAGCATCAAATATGACCTTTTATCCATTGTCCCACATTTGGCTGACACTTAGTAGATTATGCTTCAGTCTTTTGACATAAAGAACATCATGTGTAGGAAGCTTACCATCAATATGCAAGGTTCCTTTGCCTTTGATTTTCACTATTGTGTTGTCTCCCAAACTGATAGTTCCTTCTTTGCATTTTCTCAACTTGGTGAGCTTACTCTTGTCACCAGTCATATACTTAGAGCATCCACTATAAATTACCCACAGATTCTACTCTTTGGCGTGGAGTGTTGTTTGAGCAATCAAGGATTAAATTTTCACTCTCCACATTTCTTTAGGTCTCTCATGCATCTTTTTATTTTCTTTCTTAGTGATTTGTGGACCTTTGTTCTCATGAAGAGACTTGCCTTTCTTTGCACTGTTTACTTTTGGCATAGAAAAGTTAGTCCTACAATGTTTATCTATATGACCAAAATTAATAAAATTATAACACATTAAACTTGAATTTAGCATAGGATCAAATGAGTTTTTACTTACAAAACTAATTCTTCTAGGAGGAACAACTCTATATTCAATGGACCTATGACAAACTAATTATAGATGTAACAATATCCATAAAATGATGAATAATACCTGGTCATAAAGTTCTTTGGTGCAGTATGATTACCTTTCATACTCCTTTGTTTCTTCAAGTCTATCACTTGAGTAAATCCTTCTGCATCTTTCATTATAGACCTTTTTCAAAAAGTTATTCTCTTCACTTTCTCTTGGCTTGGATCTTTCGTAGTGTCCTTGTTGACCTTCTCCTTATTTTCTTTAGCTCCTCTTCATATTTTGAAGTTATCATACAGATTGGTTGACGTACTAGTTGATGAGCCATTTCCTTTCTCGTATCCAAGACTAGATTTTTCATTTCAAGCATTTTGACCACTGATTAATTCATTAAGAATTTTTGATCCTTTTGTCAACTTTAGACTTTTATCTATTTGAATTTTTGCCTTCTCAAGTTCTTTCCTCAAAGCTACTATTTTTTCCTCAATCTTTATGCATTGTTTATACTTTGTTTGTAGTTTCATCTTAAATACTTCTATTCTTTTAGCCTCTTCAAGTTGAGTTTTTAGAGTCACTACCATTTGATCAGATTTCTCAAGCTCCCTTTTCCTAAGTTTCTTCTATTTTGAGTTCTCTTTTCTTATTTTCTCAATCTCTTCTAGAGCACAAACTAGTTTACCTTTTAAATCAATTTTACCTTCCTATTCTTCATCCCAATCTTCATCTTCATCTTATTCTTGATTTATGGAATTAGGTTCTTCTACCATGAATATAAATTATTTTTCCATTTCTAAAAAAGCACAGTCATGATTATCATCTGAACTATCACTACTTTTCACTAAGTCATTGTCTTCTTTTATATATAGACTTTTCTTGCTCTTGAACAAGTTATTCCTTTTAGCATAGTGAGGTTTCACCTTTTTGCTACCATTTACTTTCTTAGATTTGTCCTTTATGTTATGAGGACATTTGGTAGTAAAGTGTCCTACCTTACCACAGTTAAAGCATTTGAAATGTAGCTTACCTTTATATTTTCTTGATCCTCTCTTCAATTTTTTGACAAATTTATCTTCTTCTCCATCAGTCTCCTTGGATTCAGATGTGGATGTTTTTTTGTTTTTTTTCTTCTTTGAATGAAACTTTTCTTTTGAAGGTGTCAGTCTCTCCCATTCTCATTTCATAGGCTGTAAACATTCCATGTAGATCATCCACTATGAGCTTATATAAATATCTTGCTTCTTCAATTGTAGATATTTTGGAGTTATATCTTGATGGTAGGGATCTTAGAACCTTTTTGACAATAGTTGACTCTTCTATTGTTTCTCTAAGTCCTCTGATAGCATTCACTATTTCATCTACCCTGAGGATGTAGTCAAAAATCTTCTCATCTTCATTCATCTTAAGACTTTCAAACTCTTGTATGTTTGGAGCTTAGCTTGCTTCACCTTGTCATCTCCTTCATAGATGCTTTTCAACTTGTTCTAGATGTCTTTTTCACTCTGACAATGCATTACTTTGACAAACTCTAGATTTGATAGTCCACAAAAAATGGCATTCTTTGCCTTGGCATTGTTTTCATATGCCTTCCTAGCATCTTGATCTGTAGGAGCTAAAATAGGAGCCATATATTCATTTACCACAGACATCCATACATCAAATCCTAATGAGGACAAACATGCTTCCATTTTTATGATCTACAAAGAATAGTTAGACCCATCGAAGAGAGGTGCTTTGTTTGATGAGGATCCTTTTTGACTGGCCATTATGTTCACTAACCAAAATCTACCTGGGTTGATTAAGCTTCTCCTAAGGAACCGTAGGCTCTAATATCAATTGTTGAACATAAATACCTACTAAGAGGGGGGAGTGAATCAGTAGATCAACTAAAACTAGTTCTTTTAAACTTTTTAGAGGAAATACAAATTCATATGTAAGTCAAAGAACAAATGTAGATATTACACATACACATAAAATCACATTACTCAATATTTTTAAATGGTTGTTAGAATCTACTATGAAAATGGTTGGTAAAATCTACTATTCTAATCCAGCCACATTGTTGAATACATCACTGACTAACCTCAGTGGTAACATTCAAGAGCACCCACTCTAAGGAAGCACCCACTCCCTAGGGAGACACTAATCCCCTAACTAAGCACCGAATTAGTTTTTTGATGGCATTAAATAATTATAACTATGAATATATAACTTTAAAATACAAGATGGATTCACAAATGAATCTAGCTCAATTTCTTTATTACAAGTCTAGTCTGTAATAGCTCACTCTCTACTCAATCTCTACACATTCTTTGTGTTTTCTTTCTTCCTCTCTACCTCACTCTCTATTGGACAAATTATAAGTCAATGTGTTTTTTTTTGGCGGTCCTATTCTTTCTCTCAATAAATCCATTTTGTTGTGGAGTTATTGTAGAAAAGTAGTGCTTTTTAATCCCATGTTTATCACATTAATCAATGAACTCATTTGAATTGAATTTTCCACCCTTATCAGATCTCAGACATTTGACCTTTCTTCCCATTTTATTTTCAACCATGGCTCTAAAGATCTTAAATATCTCAAAGGCTTGATATTTTTCCTTTAAAAAGGTTACCCATGTCATTTTTGAGTAATCATCTAAAAATAACATGAATTGATGAACCCCTTTTTATCCTTTTATCTTGGTAGGACCACAAAGATCAATATGAACTAATTGTAGAGGCTTTGTAGTTGCATATTCTTTTGTTTAAAATTTGACCCTTATTTTCTTGCCTAACTGACATTATCTACATGCAATATCTGCAATTTTGGTTATCTTGGGTATATTTCTTACACACTTGTTTGAACTTACTTTGATTATATTATTAAAATTGACATGTCTCATTCTCCTATGCCACAACCAACTTTCATCAACCTTTCCTAAGAGGCAACTATCATTGTTTGCCTCAACAAGATTGTAGATGTTATTCTCAGTCCTTTTCCCTTATTCAACTATTTTTTCAAATCTCTTTAACTTATAGCCTTCAGCATCAAATATGACCTTTTATCCATTGTCCCACATTTGGCTGACACTTAGTAGATTATGCTTCAGTCTTTTGACAAAAAGAACATCATGTGTAGGAAGCTAACCATCAATATGCAAGGTTCCTTTGCCTTTGATTTTTACTATTGTGTTGTCTCCCAAACTGATAGTTCCTTCTTTGCATTTTCTCAACTTGGTGAACTTACTCTTGTCACCAGTCATATACTTAAAGCATCCATTATCAATTACCCATAGATTCTACTCTTTGGTAGGGAGTGTTGTTTGAGCAATCAAGGATTAAATTTTCTCTCTCCACATTTATTTAGGTCCCTCATGCATCTTTTTATTTTCTTTCTTAGTGATTTGTGGACCTTTTTTCTCATGAGGAGATTTGTCTTTCTTTACATTGTTTACTTTTGGCATAGAAAAGTTAGTCCTACAATGTTTATCTATATGACCAAAATTAATAAAATTATAGCACATTAAACTTGAATTTAGCAAAGGGTCAAATGAGTTTTTACTTACAAAACTAATTCTTCTAGGAAGAACAACTCTACATTCAATGGACCTATGACAAATTAATTATAGATGTAACAATATCCATAAAAGGATGAATAATACCTAGTCATAAAGTTCTTTGGTGCAGTATGATTACCTTTCATACTCCTTTGTTTCTTCAAGTCTATCACTTGAGTAAATCCTTTTGGCATCTTTGATTATAGACCTTTTTCAAAAATTTATTCTCTTCACTTTCTCTTGGCTTGGATCTTTCATAGTGTCCTTGTTGACCTTCTCCTTATTTTCTTTAGCTCCTCTTCATATTTTGAAGTTATCATATAGATTGGTCAATGTACTGGTTGATGAGCCATGTCCTTTCTCATATCCAAGACCATATTTTTCATTTGAAGGCTTTTGACCACTAATTAATTCATTAAGAATGTTTGATCCTTTTGTCAACTTTAGACTTTTATCTATTTGAATTTTTTTCCTTCTCAAGTTCTTTCCTCATGGCTACTATTTGTTCCTCAATCTTTATGCATTGTTTATACTTTGTTTGTAGTTTCATCTTAAATACTTCTATTCTTTTGGCCTCTTCAAGTTGAGTTTTTAGAGTCACTACCATTTGATCAGATTTCTCAAGCTCCCTTTTCCCAAGTTTCTTCTATTTTGAGTTCTCTTTTCTTATTTTCTCAATCTCTTCTAGATCACAAACTAGTTTACCTTTTAAATCAATTTTACCTTCCTATTCTTCATCCCAATCGTCATCTTCATATTATTATTGATTTATGGAATGAGGTTCTTCTACCATGAATATAAATTCTTTTTCCATTTCTACAAAAGCATAGTCATGATTATCATATGAACTATCACTACCACTGCTTTTCACTGAGTCATTGTCTTCTTTTATATATAGACTTTTCTTGCTCTTGAAAAAGTTATTCCTTTTAGCATAGTGAGGTTTCACCTTTTTGCTACCATTTACTTTCTTAGAGTTGTCCTTTTTGTTATGAGGACATTTGGTAGTAAAGTGTCCTACCTTACCAAAGTTAAAGCATTTGAAATGTATCTTACCTTTATATTTTATTAATCCTCTCTTCATTTTTTTGACAAAGTTATCTTCTTCTCCATCAGTCTCCTTAGATTCAGATGTAGATGTTGTGTTTTTTTTGTTTTGTTTTGTTTGTGTGTGTGTGTGTGTGTGTTTTTTTTTTTTTTTTTTTTTTTTTTAACTTTATTTTCTACTTTGAATGAAACTACTCTTTTGAAGGTGTCAGTCTCAACCATTCTCACTTCATAGGTTGTAAACATTCCATGTGGATCATCCACTATGAGCTTGTATAAATATCTTGCTTCTTCAATTGTAGAGATTTTGGAGTTATATCTTGATGGTATGGATCTTAGAACCTTTTTGACAATAGTTGCCTCTTCTATTATTTCTCCAAGTCCTCTAATATCATTCACTATTTTATCTACCCTGAGGAGGTAGTCAGAAATCTTCTCATCTTCATTCATTTTAAGACTTTCAAACTATCCTTTGTATGTTTGGAGCTTAGCTTGCTTCACCTTGTCATCTCCTTCATAGATGCTTTTCAACTTGTTCTAGATGTCTTTTTCACTCTGATAGTACATTACTTTGACAAACTCTAGATTTGATAGTCCACAAAGAATGGCATTCTTTGCCTTGGCATTGTTTTCATATGCCTTCTTAGCATCTTGATCTGTAGGAGCTAAAATAGGAGCCATCTATTCATTTACCACAGACATCCATACATCAAATCCTAATGAGGACAAACATGCTTCCATTTTTATGCTCTAAAAAGCATAGTTAGACCCATCAAAGAGAGGTGATTTGTTTGATGAGGATCCTTCTTGACTAGGCATTATGTTCACTGACTAAAATCTACTTGGGTTGATTAAGCTTCTCCAAAGGAACCCTAGGCTCTGTATCAATTGTTGAACATAACTACCTACTACGAGGGGGGAGTGAATCAGTAGATCAACTAAAACTAGTTCTTTTAAACTTTTTAGAGGAAATAAAAATTCATATGTAAGTCAAAGAACAAATGTAGATATTACACATACACATAAAATCACATTACTCAATATTTTTAAATGGTTGTTAGAATCTACTATGAAAATGGTTGCTAAAATCTACTATTCTAATCTAGCCACATTATTAAATGCATCACTGGCTAACCTCATTGGTAACATTCAAGAGCACCCACTCTAAGGAAGCACCCACTCCCTAGGGAGACACTAATCCCCTAACTAAGCACCAAATTAGTTTTTTGATGGCATTAAATAATTATAACTATGAATATATAAATTTGAAATACAAGATGGATTCACAAATGAATCCAGCTCAATTTCTTTATTATAAGTCTAGTCTGTAATAGCTCACTCTCTACTCAATCTCTACACATTCTTTGTGTGTTCTTTCTTCCTCTCTACCTCACTCTCTATTGCTCTATCTTTCACTCTATGTATGCATACATTTCAAAGTGACACTCTTTGAGTTGCTCTATAGCACTTTGTCAATTATAATGATAGCAAAATCTACATAATGAAAAATATGTCATGTATATACATTGAGTTTTATGGTTTTACATTTCCACTTTGTATTCACACTTCACAACTCCTTTTTTGGTTCTCATTCAATGCATCATTGAAATATACACTTTCCTATGTATTGGTTCATGTTCTCCATAGCTATGTTCAGGTCTCTTTACTATCTTTGGTGACTTTAAGATTCAAGTCATTACTACATTGTTTCCTTAACCATCAACTGATTAGATCAATTAATCTTGACCTCCATGTAACCATAACTAGTTCTTGTCTTTTTCAAACATGACTGTTAGAGCAAATTGAATGTAGGCCTTTGATTCTTTTTTTCATGCCATCTCTAACCTCGAGCTCCTTTTCCCATCTCTACCTTTTTTATTATTATAGGATCACTTTCACTCCTTTTGATTATAATCGATATCCTCAACCTTTACCCTTTCTATTATATTGTTAAACTCTAGCATGTTGATGTGATCTCATTTTCTTTTGCATTCTTGTAATGCTTTTTCACCGTTGATCCTTGTAGACCTGATCAATTTTTAACATGACTTATCCCTTTGAGAATTCCATTTAAGACTTCCACACTTTATCCTCCAATAAAGTTACAAGTGACCTCTCTCTTTGGAAAATTTGTTACAAGCTTTTTTTCAAGGTTTTTTTGGGATAATTTCCTCGAAGGAATTATTGTGAACAATTTCCTCAAAGGAATTATTTTGTACAATTTCCCCAGAGGAATGTCTAAGTGCCCTTTATATTTTATTTAAGGTTCCACATACCCTTTGGCTTTTTTAAAAACTACCCTTCAGCTTTTCTGTAAGGGTCCACATACCCTTTGATCTCTTTAAAAACTATGCTTCAGATTTTTTGTAAGAATCCACATACCCCTCAGACTTTTTGAAAAGATCTCTTCAAACTTTCTAAAATGATCTACTTTCCCTTTTAAACATTTACAACGGTCCAATTACCCTTCAAAATTTATCAAAGTGTCCTTTCAAAAACTTTTTTTGGTCCACTTGCCCTTCGGACTTCTTGTAAAGTACCATTTGGAAATGTTATTGTGGATATTTCATCCAACAAGACTTAATCAATTTTTTGAAACAATTTTCCATGACATTTTCTCAGAAAGAATTAGCCAATTCAGGGTCTTAACACTTGCATACTTATGGTTCTTCTCATTTCTTTTCTCATTATATTGAAATAATTAAAGACATTCTAGAAACCTGATCAACTCCACTAGACCAATTCAGGTCTTTAACACCACTTGACTTATATAAAATAGAAAAGAAGTTAAGTCACTTCATAAACCCAATTCACTCCTTGACCCAGTCGAGTTTTCTACAATGCTTTACTTATGAATCTTTATAAGTAGAAGCACTTTGAGTTCACAAACCTGATTCACACTACCTTGACCTAGTCGGGTTCTCATCATTGCTTTACTTATGAAACCCTATTATTCAAAGCAAATAAATTTCACATACATGATGTTCACTATCTTGACTCAGTCAGATTCCTTGCATTGCTTTGCTTTTTAAACTTTATGATTCGAAGCAATTGAAGTACACAAACCTGATTTCCACTTTCCTAATGTACTCAAGTTCTAAACACGGATCTACTTATGAAACTTTATAAGTAGAAGTGATTGAAATTCACAAACTCGATTCAAATTATCCTGACCCAGTCATGTTTTTGACATGGTTTTACTTATGAACCTTTATAAGTAAAATTGAATGAAGTACATGGACTTGACAAACCTGAATCACTATGCCTTTGTCATTAATGTTTGCCCATTTTACATCAATGATAATCTTACCGACAATCTCCTTATACACCATGATATTCAAATTACCAACATGATTTTCAAGAAAATACTTATTTCTTAGATAAGGATAGGAGGAATTATACCTTGAGCCCATTAAAATATGAAGAAGAGAGAGCACAATAGTGTTTTCCCAAGAGTGTTGATGGTATCGGGTAAGGAGTTACTAAGAAAAGAAGAGTGGGAGAAGGCATGTTATGCACTCATAAAAAATATGGTGTAGGATGCAATGAAAATATGGAGGAGACTCTTTCATGTAAATTAAAGGACTTTCTAGATGAGTTCACTGACATTTTATTGAGTGACTTGCTAGAAAAACTAGCACTAGTGAGAATTATTAGTCATCATAAAGATCTGATCCCAAGATCAAATTTACCAAAAAAATTTGTGTATAGGATGATGTTTATGGAAAATGAATAAGTAAAAACAAAACTACATGAATTATTGAAGAAAGGGTTGATAAGGGAAAGCTTAAGCCTATGTGTAGTACCCACAATGTTGGCAACAAATAAAGGTGGATAGTGGTGCATGTGTATGAATGCTAGAGACATTAAAACAATTATGATCAAGTACATTTTTTCCATTTCCATTCATGGACAACATGATGGATTTCTTGAGTGGTACAAGATACATTAGTAAGATCAACCTAAAAAGCATATATTGTCATATCAAAATCCACAAAGGAGATGAATGGAAAACAATGTTCTATAAGAAGGAAAGGTTATATGAGTAGTTAGTTATGCCATTTAGGCTGACTAATATACTGATAACATTCATGATATTGATGATTGAGGTGTTGAAACCATTCTTATAAAAGTATGTTATTATTTACTTGGATGATATTTTGGTGTTTAGTAGAACAAAATAAGACTTCCCATAAAAATTTATTTGATTTGGTTTTTTTTTGTTTTTTAATTTGTCTTATAAATTACCTACTCCCAAAAACATTTACTCTAATTATCTCCATCCCACACAAATATATTCCAAATCATTTTATTTTTCCTAGTCATAATGGGTTGGGTTTTTTTGTGTTTATTTAGGCCTATAACTTACTAAATCTAAAGAAATATTTATATTAGTTGGTGTTTGGACCACTTCACCAAATTGATGTGTATTACTCAAATCACACATATTTAGGCCCCAATATGAACTAAATTGGTCCTATCCCACATGAATGTGTCCTAAATAATACACATTTTTTAAAACTGGAAGTTGATTTATTGTGTTGATTTTAGCCTTTAATAGTCCTAATTACATGCAATATCAACATGAAGGAGTGGTATAGTGTGATCAGGGCACCAAATGAACATAAATTCCCCTAATCACACCTATTTGGGGGTGAATATTTCCTTAATTAACTTGGTTACATATGAATGTTCCCTAAACAACATAAATGAGTGGTTATGTGTGTACAAGTTTTATTTTGTTTATTTTCATTTATAATAGACATAATCCCATGGAATTTTAGTTAATTTGGATATATTCCACTTAAATATGCCCCAAAACATCCAATTTTTCTTTATTCATAAGTGGTTGGGGTTTTATTGTATCGATGTTTTCCTATAAAGGACCTAGTAGTATGAAATATTAATAGAAATAGGTAATTAGGGATGTAGGAATCACCAAATATACGTGCATTACACTAGTGACACCTATCTTTACCCTAATTAATATTAAATTGGTTTGCTCACGTACGTATGTCATTTAAATTATACGTATTTCCCAAGTTACAATTTACACTTTATTTCTAATGTTCACTTTAACGTATAATGGAACTAATTTCATACAATATATAAATGGGTGGATTTACATTCGTAAGTCATAAAATCAACCTAATTTATACCAATCATACTGGTCTCAACTTGAATTTGACCAAACTTAGCTTGGATATGTATTAATTTGCCCCAAAATCAACATAAATAGGAAGTTGGATATGTTTAGGGTTTTGATGTGTTGATTTTTTCTTATAAGGGAGCTAAAACCACATATTTTTTTCAAAAATTGTCCCAATCCCACACAAATGTTCCCCAATCATATGGTTATTCCTATGTCACAACTAATTCAGATTTATTGTGTCAGTCTTCCTTATAAGGGAGCTAAAACCACATATTTTTTTCAAAATTTGTCCCAATTCCACACAAATATGCCCCAAACCATATGATTATCCCCATGTTACAATTGATTGAGTTTTGTTGTGTCAATTTTTTCTTATAAGGGAGATAAAACCACATAAAATTTTCAATTTTTATCTAAAACCCACATAAATGTGCCCTAAATCATATGATTATATCCCATGTCACAACTGATTGAGTTTTTTTGTGTCACTTTCTTTATATAATATATTTAGTTTCATGTAATATCAATAGAAAGAAGTGGTTTGACATGTGAATATCACCAAATATATCTGCATTACTCCAATTCCACCTATTTGTTCATTTGTTTAAACTAATTATCATAATCTTAAATGAATGTGCACAAAATCATCTAAATTTGCACAAATTATAAGTCAATGTTGTTTTTTTTTTTTTTTTTTTTTTTTTTTTTTTTTTGACAATTTTGACCTACAACAAACCTAATCCCCACAATATCAACATGTAATTGTTGGATGTGTGAAACTCCCCAAAATGACTTACATTTCCCTAATCGAACTTTTTTAGGTTTGAATTTTAAATGAATGCCCTTTGAGTTGTCTATAGTTAACACAATTACAAGTGATTACTCGGGTTTTTTTATGCCTATTTTGTCTTATTAAGGATATATCCATATAGAATTTATGAGTTGCATTTAGAATTCTGTTTGTTTGTTGATAATAAGCATTTTGACAAAGTTACTTGTAACTTCATGCTTTTCATAGTATAAAATAGAGGAAAAACTCCCTCAAAACTTAAGGTTAATATGTTGGCGATTGTATTTTCATGATTATAATATGAAAATGAACAAAAAATATATCTTCCTTCTTTGACAATAAGAGTGGTGAAAGGGGGCGAGTGTGGATTAGTGTAAATACTTCTTAAATCATAATCAAAAGGGACCCAAGACTTCGATGGCATACACCAATCTAAATTAAATTTTTCTGATCCTTGTAAATTCACCTTACCAAAGCATAAAAATTATTTATTTAAAAATACAGAATTTATAATTCTATATATCTATAAAACAATTTAATACATTAAAACATTCCTTCTATATTATAAGAGCTTAAACTCTTTTTCACAAAATAAATATTATAAAATTCCAAATAAAATCTAAAAGAGAGAGCTTTGGTTTTTTAAGAAGACAAATAAACTTATGTCGAAGCCTTCTTTGCTCTTCTGTATATTTTCATTATCCAGCCTTCTATAATTATATATACATCTTTATTTTTGTCCTTTATGAAAGGCTGCAAAATACAAAATAAATATTACAAACATAAATTTATAACTGCACATGATTTAAATATATAGCAGCAAATTTCCGTTTGAATACAATAGCTAACCATCCAAAAACACAACAATTATATTGTAAAGTCAACAACGGTTATTCTATGGAAAAACTAACAAGTTGAAATGAACAACCAGAAGTTTGGATGATCAAATTTGACAGGTTGATCCAACTTTGAAGTTGACTAGTAAATTGAATTCAGTTTAAATTCAATTTAAACATTGCTAAATAGTAGATAATCAAACAATTATTTAGTTAAATGCCTAAACATTGCTTATTAAAATGTCAGAGAATTACAATAAGCTCGCAGCATATTACTTTATAGATCAACATAATACTGTTAAGATACTAGTTCCTCTATTTCCATACACAGCAATGAATATATATTTACAGCAGATCGGCAATCCCATTACTCAAGAAGGATCGAGAGATGATTGAATATGACTTCTGAGTAAGATGGACGGAATCAAAGAAAACATATTTTGAGGCATCGGTGCATGTCCACGGTGTTAACGAGTTGCAGAAGAGCGCAAGTTCAAATGTTCCTGTACCACAGCACGATTTTGAAGTGTCGGTAAAACCTGCAAATCATATCACCCCAAATTAAGACAAATTGTACCAAAACAGAATAAGTAGCGCCATTTTATCAAATATTAAAACTGTAACAAGAAAATTTTTGTGTCACTAGAGTACCGTATTTTTCAGGAGATGTTAAAAGGTCCATAACACGGGAGTAATAATCCAGAGTAACGAATTTATGTACAGGAAGCTTAGGTTTAAGCCCATTAATCATGGATGCCACTTTTAGATTGAATCCCTTTGCAGCATCGTTTTTATCCTGCGCGCAATTGCCGTTGCGGCTTGCTAATAATGTAAGCGTTCTCTCTAACGGTAAACAGCCCAAGGGAGGCACAATGATTATCGTGATCTTACGCACATCCAAACTGTATAGATCCTGAAATGCGACAAAAAATGAGAATCGACATGGATGATTATAAAGCCTAACTGTAAATGTTCCATTGAATTGGGCATAACTTACCTCTATGTAGGAAGAGTAGATATGTACGAGAAAATCTTGAAATTGGGGAACATTATACTGCAACCGGCGATTTAGTAGCTGAAAATAATTCACAATAAAGTCGTTAGTGCCAATGCTGATAAACACCAGGCCTCGGTTCAATAGGATAGTGGCACCATCTTGACCAATCAGCGCAGTTATCTGTCTGCGATAAGCTCTGAAATTTTTTATTTGTTGCCAAACAGGAATAACAGCCTGCATATTGATATTTTTTTCACCAGTAAGAAACAATGAAAAAAAGAAAATCCAGATTAAGTGATATTTGAAGATGAGAAATTCAAACCAGTGTAGTTGCCGTGAGATTGTCTAGTCCAGTACCAGCCGAGGAAAAGCTAACACCTTTAAGTAAATCTTGGTGTGTTAAGTTATCATCCAGATATGCTGGTAGCAACTCCTTAATGCCTAGCCCTGCAACTGTGAATTTATGTAGCCATGATTTCAGTCTTCAGATAAAATATATATGACACTGCTATAGATGTTCCGAATGAGATGATGCTTACCAATATAGTCGGGTATGATCTTGCCATCAGAGAAGCGCCCTGTGGCCTTCTGCCCTGCGAAGTTTTTACCGTAAGGATGAAAATTGCTCTAACAGCCGTGGAAAGAAAGTCGTTATTTCCAGGATCTCCATATGAATCTCCAAAAAACAGAACCGCTGGTACTGAACTAGTGTTAGATTTAATCTCAGCCTCGCACAATCCACACCAAATTGTCCAATTCAAATTTCAAAGGTTTCATTTCAGTTCCATACTTGGTACATTCTTCCTCTTTAGCCTTTAGGCTTGTTATCGTAATCATCATTTGGGTTTATACTTGCTAGATGATCTCATCATGCTCTTTAAATGTGTTACTTAGTCTCTTTCCAAACAAATCAATCTGCTCTTCATAGTCATTAACTAATGATCTTACTTTATGATTCTTCTAGATTGAAACTTCAACTCCTTTAGAGCACTCACCAATTCTACCTCAAGGTTCACTTCAGCCTCTTCTTCATCATCTATAAGGATTTTCTATTTTTGAGCAACCCTCATTATCTATTTCTAAAACCATGAATAAGGTTTAATTGGTGTCATTTTCATGTTCATTACTATCATCATCACTATTAGATATAATTATGTCACTTACATTAGATGAGTTATTATCTTATTTGGTATATCAAACTCTCTTTTTCTTGAATGACCCTTTCCTACCTTCATACTTCCTAAAATATTTCTTATTTTTATCAGGCATATAGACCTCATTATCATCTCCATGATGTTCATCATGTTATTTGTCATACTCAGTCTTATCCTTATTAGGACACTTAGATGCAAAGTGACCAATCTTACCACTGTTGAAACATTTGAAAGGTAACTTACCCTTGTACTTACACAATCCAAACCTCAATTTCCTTGTACTTATTCTTAGATTTAAATGTTGTTTCCTTATTAGGAGGTCTTCCTTCATTTGTTCTCATCTCATAGGTAGTCAAGATGCCATAAAGCTCATCCATTTTAAGTTTCTCCAAATTTTACATCTCTTTTAATGTAGGCACCTTAGAATTAAACTTATGAGTTAGTGATCTCAATATCGTTTTGAACAAATGTAGACTCTTTCACTTCTTTTCCTAATCCCCTGATGACATTGATCACTTCATCAACCCTTAACATGTAGGATTTAATTCTCTCATCTTACTTCATACTCAGACTTTCAAACTACCTTCTATGACTTCGTAATTTATCCATATTCATATTGGTGTCTCCTTCATAGACAGTCTTCAACTTGTCCCATATCACTTTGGCTAACTCAAAGTGCATAACCTTCACAAACTCTATCTCTGATAGGCCATGTAGAATGGCATTATTTGCTTTATAATTGCTCTCACTTTCCTTCTTGCATGTTGCATCAATTGGTGGTGTAGGAGGTGGGGTGTATCCATCCACAATCCACAACTGATTGTCATATGTCATGGCCTATTAACATTATATATTTCCTCATTATAATACTCCAAAATGCATAATTAGTCCCATTGAATAATAGAGCCTTACTTGTAGAAAAACCTCCTTGAACTTGACTACTAACCATCCTTACTTCTAGGATATCCTTTAGGATGTTAGGCATGATTCAAATGACCATGATCTAATACCAATTATTGAAAGAAAAATCAATAAGAGGGGGTGAATCATTGTCTTCAAAATATTCATTCAATTCCACTTAAGTAAACATGAACCATTCATACAAACATGAACATCTAGCAAAGCATATACAACCATACAAGATCATGAAACACATTACATATATGGGAAGGCCTCAAGGGGAATAAAACCCACTAATATATATAAATGGACTACATTCATATAATAAAAAAACCAATCTTTATTGAAGCACCAAATCCACTTGGAGTACCGACCCTAACTAGTCAAGAACCCACTCAACTAGGATTTAGAAAATACGAACCTACAAGGACACACCAACTCATCCACCTAAAAATTTGGATCATATTCATAAAAATATGTTTATCACACAATATATTATGATCACCTTATTTATCCTTCTCACTCTTCTATCTATCTCAAACTACCTTCTAGGCTTCTTTACTCAACTGGGTTTCTTCAAGACAGATTAAGTCATATGACCTTGATATTCATCTATAGTACCTTTTTTAGATATTTATGAAATTTCTTCTACACCCCTATGATTTTATAAAATACCTCCTTTATCTCTTCAATGTGTTATTTCATTCACTTCCACTCACTTCTTTTCTAACTAATTAATTAGGCCTATTAGGCCTTGTTCTTATACAATCCTCTAGCTCACACGCCTATTTGTCATTCATACATACTTGAAGACTTATATTACCATAAAAATAGGTATTATAACATAATTAATACATAAATTAATAATTAAAATAAGTCATACATAACTTAAAATACCAAAACCTTTTTTAGGCCTTAAGGAGACCTAATTCAATTAGGCCTTCATTAGTACATGTTACCCTTTGATCTCCTTGAAAGAAAGAAAAAATACAAACACAAAAAGAACACTTCATATACCACTAAAATATAATTTCAATAATATCATCTTAGTTCCATGAAACTTTCTAACTCTAACCACCACTTGAAGCACAACATTAGTACTGCTCACATTAGGCCTTCACACAAATAGAAAGGTCTCTCTAGAACAATTGAAGATAACATATTATTTATCTATAAAACCATGAAAATAAATCAAATAAAAATAACCTCAAATACCTAAAAAAAATTATCATATGCATTAGACACTTCAAATAAGGGCATAGAGCCTCAAAAGCACCTCTATAACTCACTCACTCAAAACTGCCATTTTTCCTTAAAAGACCAATCATGATACCAATGACCTTAAACACATGTATGATAAATTTAAAAGACTTATTATGTAATTATATGATCCTATGACATATCTAGACCATATTAAAATATAAACATCATATAGTCTAGTGGAAATTATTGGTCTTATAGACTAATTTATAGATCTCACTACACACAGTTCTCACTAAGCCAAATAAGCCATTTTGGCTTCATCATTTTCCCCATTGTACTTGAATTAAAAGGTTTATACAAATCATTAATATATCATAAAATTCAAAAATAACATTTATATGCACTTTCTTTTATCACTCTATCATGAAAACACATTCCTAATCATATTCTCACTGTTGCCTGGGTTTTTCATTATTTGCACCATTTGACGTGTTAGCAACTGGATAACTTCGATGATAATTTTATCAAACTTAAATGATATAACATATCCATAAAAATTTATGGACATGAAACATTATTCTCTACATTATTCTTCTATCAATTTTCTTGCTATGTCCAATACAATTTTTGACAAATACAGTAACTTCTTCAGAAAGAAACATGTAACTCAACATTTTCTATCTCCTCTCTCTAAAAAATACCACTTTAAGGTATATAAGAGATTATAATACAATATTAAATATCTTATTTGAGCATACCAATCCATTATGTTCACTTTTGATCAACATCTTCAACATCAGGTCCTTATTAGGGTTTTAAGAGGGTTGAAACCTTTTTCCATTCTTAACAATCATTCATAAATCATAGCCCTTAAATTAAAAAATTAATGCCTATAATTTTTATCTAGGACCCTTACCCATATACTATTAATATCTTATGTTCCCATGAGAATTTTTTATGAGCTAATGATCACAAGAAAATCCTTCTCAGGTTGAGAACCCTTCATTCTGAGCACTTGAGAGACCTCAAAATTATTTTTCATGCCTTATACTTCAAAATATGACCCTAAAAATACATGATAAAACTTAATAAAATATAAATAACCTATTAAAATTCTTACGTGATCTCAAACACCTTGAAATATTATCATGACCCCTCATTCAGCCACACTCTCTCTTTTCTCTTGTAGACCTTGACCCGCAAATCATGTTAGGTCTTAAAACTGACTATCATGCCTCTTTCCTTGCACTTTCCACCACTCTCACATACTAAATAAACCTATATCATAATTAATAACTTCCATACATCATTAACATTCCTTGACAATAGAACATGATACCTTATTAGGCCAGGTAGGGTCTAGAAGTGGTTTACGTGCAGACTTGACCTGAAGGTCTTACCCCTGTAGGTTTACCTTGAGACTCTCATGAGTGATATAACACCTCACATACATAATAAAGAACCTAATATAACCACTCATGCCTGTGTGCACTCATCTCACCAACATCATGCTCATACCTTATCATAAGGTCTCTTTATGCCATAATTAGGCTTATTAAGCACTTGAAACTTGACAACTAACCTTAAAACACTTATGAAATTATCTACACTTTAATTACATGATCACAAAATTCCAATAAAACTCTCACAATAATTTTCTTACTTACTTCACCAAACCTCACTATGCACACCTTCTCACAAGGTCTAAACTAGGCTTCTCAAGACACCTTGTATTAAGAACTAGTACTCAAACATGCTTACCTCAATGATATAAAATAAGAACATTTTTTAGAAAATACTCTCACACTAATATAATAATATTTTTTTGATAAACATTCTCTCATAACCTTATGCAAACCTAGACCCTCATAACCATGCTTCAATACTCACTTTACCATCATACCTCTTTGTGATAACACTGAAAACTTAGGGCTGACCTAAACCTCGACATCAACCTTGGCATCAACTAATATAAGAGACATTAGTTTCCTTCAAATTCTCTCTTTCCTTTAAATTCTCTCTTGCCTTCAAATTCATCTTGTCACATGGCTTCCTTGTCACATTAAGCACACAAGCTCATACCTCAAAGACCACTTACCATGCACCTTCCCAAGATGCACCCTTTTTACATCAATGATTAAAACATGCCAACAGAGTTATCAAAGGAATTTGTGTTATCCTAGAATAAATGGATTGTCAGGATGTGAGGCATAGAAATTGTGGTGATAGAAGAATGAATCGATGAGATAACCAGGATGAGCTACGAATGGATTGAAAACATGTAATGATAAAATCTAAAAACTAGAATTAATGTATAATTTCTTTCACATTGATGTAGTCTTGAAAATGAAAATGAAGGAATTTCCAAGGTAGGATTTACCTCATCGGTGGCCTGAAATATACCTATAGATAATGAAGTATTTAACATTAGAAGGTAAGTTCACCCTAATATTTTATCATAATTTTTTTTTGTCAAATCACTTCCACATGTAAAAAAATAGATTACCTTTCTATCTCTTGAAATCATTAGAAAACACAGCCATCACTTACTAGATAAGTCATAATTACTAAAGGATAAGAGTAAGGAGACAAAATGATCCACTCCATGGGATAAGGCAATCTCAGAGGATCTTTCAATATCTATCTAGTTTATTATATAGCTTTACTTGTTTTATCTTTGTTAGTGTTTTTTTTTTTTTTTTTGTTTTTTTTTTTTTTAGTTGAAGACATTCTATGTTTTGTATCCCATTTAGGATTTGAGTCTTAACTTCAGGTCATACTAGTTTTTAAATTTGATAGTTATTATATCTTTGTAAAACCAACTTCTTTTACCTTATCTAATAAAAAATATTTAAGAAAAATCAAGCCACTATATTCACATAGTAAAGACCAAACCCTAGAGCAAGAGGCCATTGATCCTATTGATTCTTCCATTCTTTTCACTACAACCCAAATAATAGATCCCAAAAGGAGAGTGCATTTAAATTATTTAGTATATGTTTTTTTTTAATACTCAACATTCACTTGTCCCTCTAAAACCCTCAAACTAGTTAGGGGTATCTCTCAAATAGTTTGCACTAGTGAAATCCTCTATAATGGTCATTTCAAAAAAATTATGCCTAAAAAAATGTGTGGTATAAACTACACCTCAAAGAGGAGTCTCAGGATGGTAGAGGGTCTTTTAGTCACCCCTCCAATTACCCATCCATATAAGTGCTTTAATTTTACGACCAATAATCACTCCACCTTCCACCTCTGTAGAGGTTGAACAGCTTAAATATCAAGGAGAGCTCATTATCCCTCAATGGGTCAAAGAATTATAAAAATGAAAAGGAAATAGGCAAGGCATGTCTGAGTAGAGTTTCCCAGAGTATTCATTTTTTTTTAAAGCATAGTGTTATAATTTAGAGGTGAAGAAGAGAAATGGGGTAGATAGTAGCACATGGGAAGAAATAGTTTTGGAACAAAGATAAAATATACTCCAATTAGCCATAAATTAGAAGATAAATCCCACTTACCCCATTTAGTATATAGAGAACTTTTGTTCTTTTATGGACTCAACTAGGGAGGCTATGAAATAAATATATATAAATTAGGAGCAAGCCAAATTGAGGTACTTGTAGAACCAAATTATTTAATCCACACAAATAATGTTTACATATAGCTATCCTTTGGGTACATTATTTTGATAATGTTCAAAAGGAAGCTTCTCCTGTTCAAGATGGGTAATTTATGATGATGAAGAAACTAAAATGATTTTGGGATTAGCCGATCAAGAAATAAATTGTTCTCAAAATGTTTGTGTAATTTTCTATCTAAGCATATGTATCATTATAAATGTAAAAGGGTTGTGGGCATATGAAGCAATTACCATTCAAGCATATGTATCATTATAAATGTATTGTGAGACTCATTGAAAGTAGAAACCATCAATCACTATGTTGTAAGGATACGACTATAGGAAGATTAATCAAATTGACATGTAATGAAAAAGTATTATTTTTTATTGCCTTTTCAAACTATCAAAATCTATAAATGAAAAATTTATCCACCTTTATTTTTTTTCTTTTTTTCTTTTTTTCTTATAAAAGACAAGAAATTCATATCTGCTACTAAATTTTAAATGATAGTATGTTTTTAATATACATGCTCTCACAATATTGAATATCTTTTAGGATCCTTTTAGGATTGATTGGCACCTTAGGCTTGACCTTTTCATCAACCATTTGATCAAAAATATGAGTTAATAACAGGGATTTCTGATTTGATTTCACATTTAAAGTATGTTCTACCATAGCAAATAGTCCACTTGGGCTTGTAGACTGATCATGACTCACCTTTACTATCTTTGGTTTCAATATATTTGTTTGCCTTCTCTCTTACACTCTAGGGCCTTCAAACCTCTTTTTTTGACTTGATGTCTTTCTAACTCTATTAGGACATAATTTTTCAATGTGTCCCGCATTATGAAAATTATAGCAAAAAAATTATTCATACCATTTGACTAATGATTCCTTTCATAAACCTATACATATTCATTTTTATATGGTCTTATACACACTCTTGCTCTATGACCAAAATAATTGCATATAAAATAGTAACCATTGAATGAGTTATCATACCTCATAGCATTAGGCTATCTAATTGATATCTTCATGTTGACCTTCTTGTCTTCATTAGCCTTCTCCTTGACTTGAGTTGCCTCCTTTTGGTCTTCTTTGAAACCTAGACCTATCTTATCACTTTCAAGCTTTTGAATACTCAAGATGTTATCTAAATCATTAGTACTCTTTTCAAACTCCATAAAGGCCTTAAACTTTCTAGATGCTTAACCCAATTCAGATTTCAAGGATTCCATTTTAGTTCCATACTTGGTGTATTCTTCATCTTTATCCTTTCGGATTTTTATCATAATCATCATTTGGATTTATACTTATTAGATGATCTCATCATGCTCTTTAAATGTGTTACCTAATCTTTTTTCAAACAAACTAATATGTTCTTCATAGTCCTTAAATAATGGTCTTATTTTATGATTCTTCCTTCTTTGAAAATTCAACTTCTCTAGAGCACTCACCAATTTTACCTCAAGGTTCACTTCAGCCTCTTCATCACCCATAAGGATTTTCTATTTTGAGCAACCCTCATTGTCTATTTCTAAAACCATGAATAAGGTTTAATTGTTGTCATGTTGATGTTCATTACTATCATTATCACTGTTAGATATACTTGTGTCACTTACATCATATGAGTTATTATCTTCTTTGGTATATAAAATTCTATTTTTCTTGAATGACCCTTTCTTACCTTCATACTTCCTAAAATCTTTCTTATTTTTGTCAGGCTTATAGACCTCCTTATCATCTCCATGATGTTCATCATGTTATTTGTCATGCTTAGTCTTATCCTTATTAGGATATTTAGATGCAAAGTGATCAATCTTACCATAATTAAAACATTTTAAAGGAAATTTACCCTTGTACTTATATGATCCAAACCTTAATTTTCTAGAAAACATGGTTATTAGTTCATCATCATCAAGATATGAACATATTTCATCCTTGACCTTCTCAGCTTTTGACTTGTTCTTAGATTTAAATGTTGCATCCTTATTGGGAGGTCTTCCTTTATTTTTTATCATCTCATAGATAGTCAAGATTCCATGAAGCTCATCCATTTTTAGTTTGTCCAAATTTTTCATCTCTTTTAATGTAGTCACCTTAGAATCAAACTTAGTAGTTCATGATCTCAATACCTTTTGAATAACTGTAGACTCTTTCACTTTTTATCCTAATCCTCTATTAACATTGACCACTTCATCCACCCTTAACATGTAGGATTTAATGCTCGCGTCTTCCTTCATACTTAGACTTTCAAACTACCTTCTAAGAGTTTGTAATTTAACCATTTTCATCTTGGTGTCTCTTTCATAGATATTCTTCAACTTGTCCCATAACACCTTGGCTGACTCAAAGTGTGTGACCTTCACAAACTCTTCCTCTGAAAGGCCACATAGAATATCATTCATTACTTTATAATTTTTCTCACTTTCTTTCTTACATGTTACATTAGTTTGTGGTGTAGGAAGTGGAGTGTATCCATCCACAATTGACTTTCATATGTCATGGCCTATTGACATTATATATGTCCTCATTCTAATTATATAAAATTAATAATTAATCCCATTGAATAATGAAGCCTTACTAATAGAGAATCCTCCCTGAACTTGACTACTAGCCATCCTTACTTCTAGGATCTACTTTAGGATGTTAGGCCTAATCAAAATGACCAAGATCTGATACCAATTATTTGAAGAAAAATTAATGAGAGGAGGCGAATCATTGTCTTTAGAACATTTATTCAACTCCATGTAAGAAAACATGAACCATTCATACAAACATGAACATATAGCAAAGAATATGTAACCATACAAGATCATGAAACACATTACATATGTGGGAAAACCTTATTGAAAAGAAAACCCACTAATTTATATAAATTTACTACATTCCTATAATACAAAAACCAATCTTTATTGAAGCACCAACTTCACTTGAAGTACCGACACCAATTAGTCAATAACCCACTCAACTATGATTTAGCAAGCACCAACCTACAATGAGGGACCAACTCAATCACCTAAAAAATTTAATCCCATTCATAAAAATATTTTTATCACACAAAATATGATTATCGCCTTCTTTATCTCTTCTCACTCTTCTATCTCTCTCAAACTACCTTCTAGGCTTCTATGCTCAACTAGTTTTTTTCAAAATAGATTAAGTCATATGACCTTGATATTCATCTATAGTACCTTTTTTAGATATTTATGAGATTTAATTTACACCCATATTATTTTATAAAATACCTCCTTTATCTCTTCAATGTGTTATTTCCTTCACTTCCACTCACTTCTTTTCTAACTGACCAATTAGGCATATTAGGCCTTGTTCTTATATAATCCTCTAGCTCACACACCTATTTATTATCCATACACACTTGAATTCTTATATTACCCTCAAAATATGTCTTATAACATATTTCATACATTAATAAATCATTAAAATACATCATCCATAACTTAAAATACCAAAACCTCTTTTAGGACTTAAGGAGACTTAATTCAATTAGGCTTTCATTAGTATATGTTACCTTTTGATCTCTTTTAAAAACTTTAAAAATACAAAAATGGAAGTAAAAATTCATATAACACTCAAATATACCTCCAAAAATATCATCTTAGGTCTATGACACTTTCTAATTCTAAACACCACTTGAAGCACACCATTAGTACTATTCACATTAGGCCTTCACACACATAGAAAGGTTTGTCTTGAATAATTGAAGATAAAATATTATTTATCTATAAAACCATGATAATAAATCACATATGCATAACCTCAAATACCTCATAAACTTTATCATATGCATTAGACACTTCAACTTAGGGCATAGAGCCTCAAAAACACCTTTGCAACTCACTCACTCAAAACTATGATTTTTCCTTAAAGACCAATCACGATAACAATGACCTTAAACACCTATATGAAAAATTTAAAATACTTATTATTCAGTTATATAATCCTATGACATATCTATACCATATTAAAATATAAACATCATATATTCTAATGGAAACTATTGGTCTTATAGACCTATTTGTAGACCTCACTACACATAGTTCTCACTAAGCCAAATAAGCAATTTTGGATTCATCATTTTCCCCATTTTAATTAAATTAAAATGTTTATACAAAGAATTAATATTTAATACCATTCCAAAATATCATCTCCATGCACTTATTTTTATCATTCTATCATGAAAACACATTCTTAATCATATTCTCACTGTTGCCTGGGTTTTTCACTGTTTGCACCATTTTGCCTATTAGTGACTGGCTAACATGGATGATCATTTTAGAATAATTGAAGGATATAACCTATTGATAAATATTTATGTACATTAAATATTATTTTATACCTTATTCCTATATAAATTTTCTTTTATGTCCAATACAACTTTTGACAGCTATAGTAACTTCTTCAAAAATAAACTTATAACTCAACATCTTCTCTCTCCTATCTCTAACCAATACCACTTGTAGGTGCATAGTATAGTATAATAACAAATTAAATATCTTACCTAAGCATACCAATTCATTATATGCACTTTTGATCAACATCAGGTCCTTATTAGGGTTCTAAAAAGGTTTAAACCTTTTTCTATTCTTAACAATCATTCATAAAGAATAGCCCTTCAATTAAAAAAATAATGCCTATAATTTTTATCTATGACCATTACCCATATACCATGAATATATTATGTTCTCATTCAAAGTTTTTATGATCTAATTATCACAAGAAAATCCTTCTTAGGTTGAGAACCTTTCATTCTGAGCACTTAAGAGAACTCAAAACTACTTTTCATGCCTTGTACTTCAAATAATGACCTAAAACCACATGATCAAACTTTAAAAATTATAACTCACATTTTTAAATTCTTAAAAAATGTCAAACACCTTGAAATATTATCATGGCCCCTAATTAGGCCACACTCTCTCTCTTTGCTCTCTTAGACCTTGACCTACAAATCACGTTAGGCCTTAAAACTGACCTTCATGCCTCTTTCCATGCACTCTCCAACACTCTCACATAATAAATCAACCTATATCATGATTAATAACTTCCATACATCCTTAAAATTCCTTGACAATATATCATGATACCTTATTAGGTTAGGTAGGGTCTAGAAGTGGTTTAGGTGCAAATTTATCCTGAAGGTCTTACCCCTATAAGTTTACTCTGAGACTCGCATGAGTGATCTAATGCCTCATATACATTCTCAAGAAACCTAATATAACCACTCATGACTTTTTGCACTCATCTCACCAACATCATTCCCATACCTTTTCATAAGGTTTCTTTATGTCATGATTAGGCTTCTTAAGCACTTGAAACTTGACAACTAACTTTAAAACACTTATGAAATTATTTACACTTTTATCATATGATCACAAAATTACAATAAACCTCTCACAATATTGTGCTTACTTACTTCACCAAACATCACTATGCACACCTTCTCATAGGGTCTAGACTAGGCTTCTCAAGACACCTTATATTCAAGAAGTAGTACTCAAACATGCTTACCTCAATGATATCAAATAATAATATTATTTATACAACACTCTCACACTACTATAACAATCTATTTTTGATAAAAATTCTATCGTGACCTTATTTTGAACTAGAGCCTCATAACCATGCTTCAATTCTCACTTTACCATCATACATCATTGTGATAACAATGACAACTTCAAGCTGACCTGAACCTTGACATTAACCTTGGCATCAAGCAATAGAAGAAACATTAGTTTTCTTCAAATTATCTCTTGCCTTCAAATTCACTCTTTCCTTCAAATTCTCTCTTGCCTTCAAATTTTCTCTTTCCTTCAAAGTCATCTTGTCACATGGCTTCTTTGCCACATCAAGAACACAAGCTCATACCTCAAAGACCACTCACCATTCACCTTCACAAGATGCACCCTTTTTACGTCAATGACAAAAACATGCCAATAGAATTATCAAATGACTTTTTTTATCCTAGAACAAATGGATTGTCAGGATGTGAGGCATAAAAATTTTGGTGATAGAAGAATGAATCGATGAGATAACTAGGTTGAGCTACGAAAGCATTTAATGATAAAATCTAGAAACTAGAATTAGTGTAGAAGTTATTCCACATGGATGTCATTTTGAATATGAAAAAGAAGGAATTCCTAATGTAGGATTTACCTCATCGGTGTCTAGAAATATACCTACAAATAATGAAGTATTTAACATTCAAAGGTAATTTCACCCTAATATTTTATCATAAAATTTTTTTGTTAAATCACTTCCACATGTAAACAAATATTCTACCTTTCTATCTCTTGAAATCATTAGAAATCACATCCATCACTTACTAGAT
>JARHVA010003799.1:967500-990000 GCA_037957365.1 Torreya grandis
GAAACCTTTTTGGCACATTTTGGATAGGTCACTAGCCCAAGTGTCATATTCTAGTACTTTGCAAGCATGAGGAGAGATCTCAATGAACCAATTAAATCCTTCAATGCTAGATTTCAAAATATGTATAGTAGAGTTGATAATGACTATAAACCTAATGAAGCATTAACCCTTGAAATATACAAGAATTCCTTAGATTTCATGACAAATGAATTTATTCATAAAGCACCTAATATCACCACCCTAACACTGGCCTATGTTGAAGCTATTAATATTGGTAGGTATTTAAATATGTAGTTATAAGCTTTGCCCCCACCTAATATTGGTTTTATTTTTCCAACCCTCAACCCCATTCAAAATGTTAATCAGAATGTTGTGGCTCAAAATTAGAACCAATTATATACGTAGTTTCCTTTGTCCCATGCTCCACCTAACTGACACCTTACCTTTCTAAATAATCCTATGTCTGCACCTAATCCCAAGGTGTTGCTTCTAATTCTACAAAATCATAATTGGATGTTATTCAACAAATGGTATATAAGCTAAGTAATGAGTTTCTGAGAATGTAGAAGTGAATGGGAAATACCATGTGTCAAATTAATAATCAAATTTTTGCAAATAAAAAAATATAACAAACCCTTCAATAGATATAGAAACAACATAGAAAAATAGTCACCTAACAAGGTGCCTAAAATAAATATCAAAGAATCAACACTACCTAATTAGTGTTGAGTCTATAACATAGCTAAGTATGGTGAGATAGATTACATATAAGTATTCACCTCCTTTGAGACATTCTAGAAGGAAATGGATAGGTGTGAAGTATTTTTGAATCAACTAAATCCACCTCTTCCCACTACTCTAGGTCCTTCTAACATAATGATGGTCTTTGAAACATATGAATTTCCATTTAAAGTAGAAGATGAGAATGAACCTAAAGATAATACAAATTAAATCCATGCCTTTCATATTTTCTATAGGAATAACTATAACTTGATGAATAAGCAACATGTTACCACTTTGACATATCCAAACAATAGTGATACTACTCTTTAAGATCCTAAGGAAAAACTAATCTACCTCCCCCAAAAGGAAAGGATTAGATGAAAAATACTGAACCATGTAACAAAGGAGGATATAATATATTTAAATATATGAAAACTATCAATATTTATTAGTTGGCTCAAATTATTAAAAAATATATATTTTTTGTTCAAATCCTTGACTGGGATATCATTCACTGATAAATCAAAAGCTTCTCATACCAACATGGTTGTTTTGAAGGACAAACCATACGTACCAAATTTTCTATTAACCATCATAATTTTTAGAAAGAATGTGCATAATTTTTTATTTGAGTCAATTGCCTTAGACAATGTGATGCCCACAATTATATGTAATAAACTAGGTTTGATCCCAGATAAATTTCAAAGAGTCATCCTAAAACTAGATAAATCATCTATGCCATACATTGGGTAGTTGAAAAATTTACACATTCATCTTCCCTCTAAGCCATATTTATAATAATACATAGACATTTTGGTCATTTTCATTCCTAAATCTTATATCTTATTATTGAAGTGTGATTGGTCAAAGACATTAAATGAATATATGGAAACAAACATCTCACACATGTGGATACCTTGGAAAGGAGTAGCCAATTAGATCTAAGTAGTATAAAAACCAAACATGAACTCCCTTATTACCAAATATAATTCCAATAACAATAAGTTTAACTTTTCATCCTTGCATTCAGGTGTTTAAATGTTCACCATAAAATGTGAACCTCATGAATAAGAATTTGAAGGTCCTTCACAGTTATGGACTCTATGCATTGATGGCGCTAGATCAATTCAAGGTTCTATAATTGGTATAATATTAGTCAACTCAAATGGGAAAAATGTCTTGTTACATACATATTGTAATTCTCTTGCACCAACAACTGAGAAAAGGATGAAGCTCTAATCCAGGTATTATAGTTCACACTGAGACACAATGTTAAATAATTATGGATATTTGGTATTCATAACTTATTGTCAACTAGATAAAAAAATATCAATGTAAACTTACTTAAGGAAATATAAACATAGATCCTAGTATATAATCAAGTCATTTGAAGTGTTCAACATCAAATCTATCCCAAGAGAAAAAAATTAGATATCAAATTCACTTACATCTTCAACTATCAGCTTAGCACCACTCTAGGAGTCTAAAATGTGAAACTTTTCTATGGAGTTGGTTCCTTGCCTTACATCCCAGATAAAATGGATAAATTCCACGTATTTGATGATGGTCAATTGATCATATAATTTATGAAAAGTTATGGGGTCTTTAAATATCAAGTAATAGTTGAAAAGGATTTTGAGTTTATGAACATAAATGACCCAGGAGAATATGGCATATTATAGCTAAAATAGATTCATATACCTATGGGAATGGTCTCATTAGAATTATCTTTTTACATGGATACAAAAGCTCAAAAGAAATTGTCTAAAGAGAATGAATCTAATTTTATCAAAGAGATTGTCAGAACAATACAAAATATTTAGTATGTTAATCTAGGCCTAAATTTCATTGAAAGTGAGAAATATAAATTGAAGGGCCTACTCATAGAATATAAATATGTGATAGTTTGGACATATGGATACTTTAATTTATTTAATATCAAATTCATCACACATACGATCCCATTGAAGCTAGAACACAAGGCCTTCAATAAATGTCAGAGGTTAGTAAATCTAATTTTAGAGCCCCTCGTCTAGACAAAAGTTTATAAACTCTTAGATGATAAAATGTTGATACAAACATCGTTCTATCAGATTGAACTTAATTCATCTTCTTTGATATACCTTTATAGTTTTAGTTTTTTGTTTTGTTTCAATACAATCACCATCCCAATTCATAACTCATTTATTTTAAATCATATTCTCTATATTGGTATATCTTTCCCATTTAGCATTCTACATGGGTCGCTAACTTAGTGCCTATTAGAAATAAGAATGGAAAAACCAAGTTGTTTGTCGATTTTAGAAACTTGAATAGAGCATAATATAAATACAACTACCCTTTGCCTTCTCTAGATGAAGTAATCTAGATTTTCAGTGGATCTAAGATGATGTCCTTATTGGATGGATTCTTAGGATATAATCAAGTTTTGGTAGAAGAATAAGATAGAATGAAGACTAATTTTAGTACCAAGTGGTAAAAGCATAAGATATATTTTGGCCTGATTAATGTAAGATACACCTTCCATCGAGCTATGTAATTCACATTAAGGGGTTTTGTTAGCAAGTGCATCATCATCTATATGGATGACCTCACAGTGTTTTTAAAGAATAGGGTTGATCATATAAATCATCTAAAAAAGGTTTTTGATAGATGCAAATGATATGGAATATCATTGAATCTAAAGAAGAGCATCTTTGGAGTTACTGAAGGAAAACTATTAGGCCACGTTATTACCAAATATGGGATTTCCATTGACCTAAAATAAATTGAGGGCATTTCTAAGATAATGCCTTCTAATAACAAGAAAGAATTGAAGTCTTTATTTGGAAAGATAAACTTTGTGAGTAAATTCATTTTTGGATTTGTATATATTGTTAAGCCATTGAATTCCATGTTGAAATAGGATGATAAAATAAAATGGACAACTAAATCTAAGAAAGCTTTTTAGGATATGAAAATTGTTATTTCTCAATCCTGAGTTTTAATTCATCCTAATTTCATGAAATATATATTTCTTTATTCATTTGCTTTAGAACACACCATAGTAGTGGTACTCATACAAAATTTAAATGATAAAAAAACATTTTAATTCCTTCATGAGTATAATCTAAAATATGCACTATTCAAAAATAGATAAGTAGATATATGTACTGATCAAAGCTTTAAAAAAATTTAGAAACTATATTTTGAGGAACAATATATATTTTATTATCTCATATCTAATCATCAATCTTACACTTATCCAAAAATAAATGGTTGAGAGAAGAGGTAAGTGGATGAAAAAACTATAATAATTTGATCTTGAAATCAAATCAGATAATATGGTATATGGCCAAGGGATCATCCAACCAATGACTAAGTAGATCCATCTATTCATATTAAACAGATAAATGCAATGAAAGTATCTCATGGTGAATGGTATGACCATGTCATCCATTACTTACACACATGTATGTGTCCCTTTGAGATTAACCAAGATCAAAGGTGAGACCTTAAGCTTAAATCAACCCATTACATGATTAAAAAGGGAGTTTTATAATGAAAGAACAATGAAGTCATCTATTTAAGGTGTGTGTCAAAAGAGGAAGTTACAGATATCTTGAATAATTTACATCATAAAATAGGTAGTAGACATACCTCAGGCAATGAAACAATGCATAAAATATTGAGAATGGAATACAACTAGCCTACATTTTTCAAATATATTTGTAATAATGTCATGACATGCCATGAATGTCAGGTATTTGTAAAAAATGAATTACATGCTGACATGCCTTTACAACCAGTCATTGAAAGATGACCCTTTTATCAATAGGATCTTGACTTTTTTGGAGTGATCAATCCACAATCCCCAATAGGACATAAGTCTATCCTAAAATCTATTGATTATTGTACCAAATAGAAGTTATATCCATGAATAATTCTAGATCCTAAGATGTGATCAATTTTTAAGAAGAAAACATACTCACCAAGTTTAGGACTCTAATTTCGTTGGTCTATGACTATGGTCCAACATTTTAGTCAATTGAATTTACATAATTATCCCATGATAACTAGATTATAATCAATTTTTTATCAAATTATTACCCTAAATGGAATGAAGATACATATTTCACCAACAAGAATATAATGGATGCCAATAAAAAATTAGCATAGCACAAACCTAGATAATAGCATCTATTATTGAAGTATGCACTATGGGTAGACAGAACAAGACATAAGCAAGCCCTCAAGGCTTCATCTTTCTTACTAGTGTATGGACATCAACCATTTTTCTACTAATTCATTAAAGAGTACATGGGATCAGATGAAAGAATCTAGTCCAGACTACTCAACATAGTTCAGATGGACTATGCATGCAATGAAGCATTACATAACTTCAACAAGCACCAAGTCTTGTCAAAAAATGGTTTGAAAAAATATCAAAAATCAAGGCTTTTAGGATTTTAAACCTAGTGCTTTTATGGGATAAGGAACATGATAATAAGGGGTAACATGATAATTTCATTCTTTAATGGGCTATGCCATACTAAATATCTAAAATACTAGGTAACAATGCATTTTGTCTAAAGGACCTCTAAGGTAATGACCTCACTTTTAATATCAATGGATATTTTTTGAAACATTATTTATTGACTACTCTAAATAGAGATAATTTTGAATGGGATGTGCTCCCAATGAACTCTGACAATAATGCTTAAGCAAATAATTAAACAATGGGAAAGAAAAACTATCAAGGCTAGATGAGACTCACAATTCACACTTCATATATTCTTAAAATGACACTCTTCACAATAAAATTCCTTCAACTCTTTAAAAACTCTACTTGAATACAAATCATACAAACCACCATATTTTACAAATGATTTCAAGTCCTTATATAGGAAAACAACCCAAATAACTCTAAACATATAAATCCACCTAAGAAACATGCCCTCCTCCACTTGGAGGAAATAAAGACAAGCTACAAATCATTCTTCACTAAGAAGGAGTAAACACAAACCTAAAAGCTTACACCACTAGGAAATAAAGGCAAAACTAAAAGATAAAATACAATCTTCAATATAGTTTATCCACTCTTATCATAGAATTAATAGTAGATCATGATGAGATCCTTTTTAAAGTGCTCCACTTTATCCTAGGTCCTGTTAGCATATACAACATGGGTGGACAAATCTGAATAGTAAAAATTATTTCCCACTTTCATGAGCATTCAAAAAAGTAGTGGATTCTCTTTTTCATGAAGATCAAGCCCACTATCAAGGTCCCTACATGAAATTCATCCCCTACCACCTAAGATGCATGAACAATGTTAGTGAGAACACCTCAACAGTGAATTGTGTCATCATGAATAGTGTTTGACACCTCATCAATGAATAGTATCAGCATTAAAAGTGTTTGACACCTCATCAATGAATAATCTCCTACCATCTCATGAGCATGAATAGTGATTTTTTTTCTCCACATCAGAAAGACAATGAGTTCACACATATAAATAGGAGTAGATTGGGTTTTCTTATTTCTAGTGTAGGTTTCCTACTTCCCTAGGTTAAACCTCTCTTGTTTTCCTAGACTAGTTTCCTATTTTGTATATTTTCTTTCATAGTTAGTTTTGTTACTTTCTAGACTAGTTTTCTTAAAACTATTGAATAGTTCAGAAAAATTCTTATGTTGGAATTATGAAAGACCCACCAAAATAAATGAGATAACTCAAGAAGTGCATAATTGGCATCCACCATTATTTATTATTATAGTACTCAAGGTTTTATAATTGAGATACATGTTACTACTAGCATTGAATATGACTATGGTATAGTACTACTAACTTGTGGTATCAGGCACTTCCTATGGGCTATTTCCTAATTTTTGAAGCTAACATTGGTTGAACTAGAATGCTTATTCTCATTTTCTATGTTATTGAACTAGCACCCAATGGTCTAGAGGTATCCTCACTCAAATCTTCATAAGGACAAACTTGTTGAGGTAAAAAATTATACTCCAAATCTGTAAAATGGTCAAAGTTTATGTTTATAATAGGGTCAATTATCACTATTAATTCTTCTTATGGAGGATCTACGCATGATCTTGCACTACAAATTTAAAGGGGTAGGCACTTCTAGTACATCTTATGTTACCAAATTCTATATTGACCCAATGCATACTTCACCCATCAAATGTTAAGCATGATCTAAGATTCATTGCTTCTCTCTTCCTTCTATTAATGCAACTCAATAGATCCTTCCCCATGTCCTTCCCACTCACTATAGGTTCTCTCAACACTTTTAGGTTTTAGATATTCCATCAGCATGCACCTTCACTTGTTATAAGTCTATTTTTTGATCTCTCAAATGTCAATCTACTTATCCCCTTATATTGCACCTCACTCACACATCCCTTTCTTCTGTGTTTCACTGATCATACATGAAAAAGCTTTATCCTTCAATTCTTATGATTTTAAATTCATAATCCACCATCATTTTATTAAGTTCTATGCCAAATTATTTCATAAATGTGCCTTTGGGCTCATGAAAGAATTGATACTCTACTTCTTCAGAGTAGGAGTTGTTGATACTACAAACTCAAGAATGTAACTATTCATAGCTCCTTACCACCATCTATCTCCAGCTTTAGTCTAAGTGGTGTCAAGGTTCTCAATATTTTCTAGGTGCTCTTTTTTCCACTCAAGGCACTATCCATAGCTCTGCCATATGTGAGTCACATAAGCAACCAACCATTAGTAAACATGCTCAGGTAGTTTGTAAAAGAAGACCTCATATAGAACATCATAGAGGTTGTTCTAGACCCACTTCCTTGGATTCTATTCTTTATAGGATGGATGCTTTAGTACAAATCTATCTTTCACCTATTGCATCTAGCACTTGATGTTATCGAAGGAGATTCAAAGCATTATTTTATCACACCACTGTAGTAACAAAGCTCAACATGGGTCCCAACAATAGAACCAAATGTTGTAGATATGTAGGGGTCTCAATTCATTCACTATCAAGCACTTATTTAATTATCCAAATTGGTTATAGACTTTTTACAACTAGGCACAAATATGGAATAATCCTATAGTGCCCTTAGTGCTCAACATTTGTCACTCAAATGCATTGGCATCAATTAACATAAGGTGCAAGCCTTATGCACTCACTTGAAGCACAACAAATAAATAATTGGGGTCTGTGTTACATTAATTATGCAATGGTGTAACTCATTCTTCATAGGACTTGGTCATTGCTATAATGGTGTTTGCAATTTTATTAGTACAAACCATTTTTGGACTAGGCTAATGGTCTACAGGTGCAAATACTCTTAGGGGAGCTCATTTTGGTCATAGAGGCATAAGCTTATATTTGGTGGTTCTATTATTTCAATGATGTAAATCTTTATCTTATTGGGGTTATCACCATTTGACATTAAGATGGGTCAATGTGATTGCTTTAGATCAAAGTTTTATGCTTAAGTTAGTGCCTTAGGCATATATATCATTACTTGGCATAGGGCCTTTCCTATACTTAGTATTCCCACATAATATGATGACATCATCATAAATTATAGAGATTTTATTAATGCTCTGAACTAGAAATTTATTTAAACATCTCATTAATATATTTAACTAACCATTATACTTATTATAAATGTTGTGTAATTCAATATTGAGGTGAAAAACATTCAATCAAGAGACACTATGAATTACAACAACCGATCTTCATTTACTTATTGTTTAAAATATAGAGTATAGTTCATATTACAAAAATATATTAAATGATCATCTAAACTAATACACATCCTAGTGGCTCACAAGAAAGCTTAGGCACTACAAGGAGGAGCCTCAAAGACAACTATGTTGATCCTTAAATTCAAAGTCAATCAAATTACTGCTATTTAAAACCAATTTTATAGAGCTTCACTATATCAAATTTGCATCCCATCTCACTAGTTTCAGCTCAGCTTTATAGCACTTAGGATCATCCTCGTGCTAGGGTGGAAGGTACACATTGAGTGTGGGGCTGGAGTTATATCAATCATTTCATCAGTTGTATTACTTTACACCCTTCATATTCTGATATCCACGTGTTATAACTCTTTGAAGATACCCAAGCCATCATAGAATTATTTATCCACTGAAGTGTATGTTAAGTTGGTATGGATCCATAATTAGATGAATTAAGGGGCCAACAATATTTATTGTGAGAATTTTGGCTCATAAGGGACTTTATCCCACAAAAATTAACTTAAATTGACTTGATTCCACATGAAGATCAACAAAAAGAGGTGGTTGGTTGTGCATAGGTCAAGAAATAGACTTGCATTACTATAACCACACTTATTTGGTTTATTTAAATATAAAATTAGGGTTAAAAAAAAATATATGCAATTCAGATGTTTGTAATTAATGCATTCTTGAATTTGTGAATCAATATTCTCTCAACTCTCATTATAATATTTATGTTATGAGTTATTCATTTAATTTAATTAGGCAGATTTAAAATTGTTATAAATTTCATTAATCAATCTCGAAGACCGTACAAAACAACCATCATTTTTTCTAAAATGAACACCAAGATGTAAAAGGTACACCTTAAAAATCTTAGGATCAATATTAAAACTAACTAATAAAATTAAATTTAAAAATATGTACTAAATGATAAATCCTTTAACATTAATTCTAATTCTATTATCCAGAATCTCTATAATTTTTTATATATTTTAAAATAAAAATAAATAATAAAATAACTCATAATTAAATATAAGTTTTAATTAATACACATAAACATGTTCAATTTTAAAACCCTTTTATTGCACATTATAATTTCAGTAATGTGTGAGATTGATCACATCGTCACTTCCAGTCTACCATTCAAAATAACATTAATAAACATTAATTTTGTTGGTTTTAATCTTGTTTCACTTGAGCTTTTATTTTGTTCCCAACATTAAAAATATAATTAACTAAATATGTTGTTCACATTGCTTAAATATATGAGTTTTTTTATATAAAAAAGTCATAAATTGCATAGCTTTGTATCATCTTTGATCAAACATCCATGAACATAGAAGCCTCAGACTAATCATTAAGCATTTTCTAGAATAATCATCATTTCATTGTATAAACTTTCTTTTTATTTGTGGTTCCAACAATAAAAACACAACTATAGAGCTACACAATTCTTAGCATAATCCATGACTTTGTTCTTTGGTTTATTTTTGTCTTGTAGTTACAGCCTCATAGTTTGGCAAATGTGATATTAGACTCAAAAAGCACCATATTGTTCATTTAATGTGCTATATTGTTTTCTAATGATGTATTATATAGTAATAGAGGCTTCTTGTTTTTCATTTTTAATCCTTCCAATAATGTTCTAAGCCAAATAGTCAAAATATATTGAATGTAGCTAAAATATGATCGTCCTATCATACTATTTAATTTTCTATAACATTTTGATTAGTCATTGATTAACTTATTTTTCAACCCTGATAAGTTGATATTCCACATAAATATCTTTAGTAAAACCCTGATCTTCTTATATTTATAGGGTTTATCTTATTTTTGTCTTGGTAGGAACAAAACAAAGAGAAATGTGAATTTTGATTGTTAAGTTATCATGTGTATGTCTCTCTATATATAGAGAGAGTGTGTGTGTGTGTTTGAAATAAGTTTAAAATTTTATATTGAATATTTTTAAATAGGCCTTTGACATTGTAAACAAATTTTATTTGAGGGTCTAACCATTTTTTTCATTTCCTACAAAGTCATCGATGTGAAATTGTGACATTATACTATAAATTTATAATATTATTTATAAGTGTTTAATCCTAAAAAGTATCTAGATTGGAGTTATCTAGGGTTAAATGGGTAGAAAGAGTTTAGGGCACAAAGATTATAAAATATCTTTAAATCAGGGCAATAAAGTGATAAAACTCAGATAAATATATATTGAATCTATTAATCTAAGTAGGCTAAAAATAGTAAGTACAACTATGCTAGATTTGGAAATGACAAATAAATAAGGTACTTAGTTATAATGCTAATGAAATTCTAAATATGGAATAGGTAGGAGGCAAACTAAAAGATAATTTTGGAAGAGTCCCCAAATTTTGGATTGAGTCCATATGGGATTATGGACACTAGCATCAGTCTAGGTTAATTACATCAATACTACTATCTAAATCTGATGTATGTATCCTATACAAAATACTTATTAAAAAAGGATGTGACCACCTGAATGCTTTTAGTTTTTTCTTCACCTTCACTCTGGTGTTCTTAGATCTAGGTCATGAATTGTCACTCCTAAAACACTAGTTCTTCATCTTCATGATAACCTTGGGGAAAAATGGTTTAGTAGACACACAATGTCAAGCTGGCCCCAAAGAACCCTCTGTCAATGAGAATTGTTTACATAGTTAATACTTTGAATTGGAAATCAAACTAATGTAGTTCTTCCCTACATGTTGGCTTTTGTGTGAAGCATGCAATATTTATAAAAAAAATTACAATAGTGACCTAACTTGTAACTTGGTAAATCTAGCTCTTGGATTGTTCCTTTAGTATTTTAGACTTGTGTATGTGTTGTCCCTACAAATAATATGAAAATAAGAGAAAATATGAAATCTTTGCTCACTTGAATGCTTGATTGAATGTCTTTTTTAAGTCTTTTGCTAAGTAGGTAAGAAGTTTCTAGGTGATGAATGAATGAAAATTTGATTTTGAATTTATATCAATTCATTTAGAAAGATAACTCATATTAAAACACTTAGACTGGACATTAAGATAAATTTTATTTAAAAATTGGATGAATTTAATGAAATGAATACTTTTTTTAGAGCAGGACACTTGCATCAATGTAGGAGTCTGTCTTAGATGCTAGTGTCTAGACAACAGAAAAGTGGGTACAAGCTCAAAACTTATAGAGATAGAAGATAAGAATTTTTTAAGCATTTTAGGTACCATAAAACCTATTTGAGTCATCAACATAAGACTGGTTAGACCAATAAATAGGCCAAAAAACATAAGATAGAGTAGATGCAATATTTTAGAAAGTGAGAAAGGCCCAAAACTAAGAGGAACAACCAATATCTAAGTTTTTCAGATGTAAAAAAATGGGGTGATATATAATCCAAAAATAATGTCTACATTTACCCCCCTTTATTCTAGTAATGAATTTATTAGTTTAAAGAGAAGCAATGCATACATGAGTGTGTATAACACACTTTTTTTTTTGTTTGAGTCCAATTTGAGTGATTTATTTGTGATTGACCTACAACCCAAAGTATGTTATAGACATAATTAGTGTATATAATTTAGAATTGAATGTATTTGAAATGATTGAAGTTGAAAGAGCAAGGTTTTTTAGTACACATATGTATGGATGTAACTATCTTGCCTATTCAAAATTAGATTTGGAATATGTATCATCATAAAGCTCTAAAACTAAGATTAGGACAAGCATGTATAAATATAAAAAGTACATATATGTAAAGAAATAGAGAGAGATAGAGAGATTAGAAGGTGCATGCCCCCAACCTTAGTGAAATTATGAGTTTCTATCTAGAAGTTGATATTAGCATAATCGTGCAACCCAATCATACTTATACCTAGTGAGTATAAGAGAATAAAGTAAATTCATTTTATTAAATTAGTAAGACTAGATGATACAATTAATTCCAACCTAAAAACTTGGCAAGACTGAGTGATTTAATCACCTCAACAAAACCAAAATTGAACCAACTACTATAGTAGATTAACATAATACAATCCCTAAAATTACATCCTAGTGGGTGATGATAATACCTGAGAATGTTTTTAAATCTGAAACTAATTTGGATTTCATAATATTAGGTGCATATTGCATAGCATATGCACCTTAGATATATTTCTTGCTAAAACTATATATAATAATGGTACAAATGTATAAAATTCTATCACAAATATGAATCTGAATTATATAACTATATACTTTCACCAATTCAAAAATTATTTTTTAAGTGTGGAGAAGTGATTTCAAAGCATTCCCTCACTATATATGGATAAACCTAAAAACTAAAACAAGTACCAATGTGGAGGACACATTTCTAAAACATGCCCCCACTAACTCTAGGTGTGTTGAATATTGAATAAGTGTGGAGAACATGATTCTAAAGATACCCCCATTGAATCTAAAAACTTTGAATGTGTGGAAGCCATTCCTATATGACATGCATTCACTAAATATAAAAACTGATATAGGTACAAAATATTAAATAAGTGTGAAGAACATGCTTAAAAAATATGCCTCCACTGAATTTGAAACTATGAATTTGGTAAATTCATGCCTATATGACATTCCTCCACTAATATTCCTCATATTTAGGTGAGATGAGAATAGAAACTAGTAGTTACCTCACCTCAAAAGGATAAGATAACTATATAATTTATGAATGTAACCATGGATCATATAGAAGAATATGTCAAGGTAAATATATCATTAAAGTGTATAGAACAATGTGATCACATGAAGGCCTAAAATGCATGGTAAATATCATGGTAACATTTAGATAGTAATAATACAATCTCAACAATAAAATCAAGCACATACACAAGATCACCCAAAATGAAGTCAAAAGTGTAACAGCATTGTTGGGTTAGACATAGAAATACTAATTTTTTTTTAATTTAAAACATACCAAATATAAATTATACTACAAGAATATATAGATATAATAATAAATACACATGGTTATAATATAAACAATCATAATATTGATCTCTAATATCATGAGAGTACACATTATAATGCAAATATAAGAAGTAATTACATTAACTCAACTATAACTGAAACAAGTCTACAACCATCATTATTGATTTATAATAACAAGTAATTATAATTCTTCATGATAATACTCAATGATAAATAAAATAAAATATGATGTACATATAGATACATGGATCCCTAGAGCATGTTTTCCTTAGACTTTCCAATATTTATAGTAATATCAAGTGTCATCTCAATAGTAGTACTATTGTGGAGAGGAAGAGCAACATCTGAGTGCTTTTTCACACCAACCACAAACCAATGATCCCCTACACAATCTCTCATAATTAAATGAGCCTCCATAGATAAATAAATAGTGATGGCATTGGAATTTAGAGAGACTAGTAAATACCTATATGTTCTATGATTCTAAACTAAACATGTAGTATATCATAGAAATCCATTATATTTTAAGATATCATACAAACATGTGAATCATACTCATAAAGTTATCATGTCTCAATAAACATAATTTGTCTCAAAATTTTATAAATAATAAATAATAATGATCTAAATCAATTAAATTCATACACACTATTTGATTTGACTGCCTTTATCTGTCATTATGAGACTAGTAAGCCAGTGAAAACAATCTCACTCCTTACTTCGAATCAATAATGTAGATTATTCAAATATAACTCAACCACTATATTCATTTAATTTACATCTTATTCACACATAAAATCAAATTAAATGCTAAACATATTAGTAATCAAAATATACATTTATTCTGTCAAATGTATGAATGAATCTTACATTATTTCTATTCCATACTAGAAATAATGACTATAGTCTATACCACCAAGTAGAATATACATAACTATATATTTCAATAACTATAATTTTATTTGAAACATAATACATTTATGATAAGCCATAATACCATAGTCTAGTATTATAAGACATATCTACTAGTTTTCCTTAAACAATCATATAAAGTAGTCTTAAATACATGAAAACTTAATATTGATATAAGTAACTATATATAATAAAGCAAGTCATCATTTCCATAGAACTCAATAACATACAAACATAGATTTTGTTAAACTTTTAAAGTTTTCATGTATAAACATATAAGTATTATTAATTGTACAATACATGCTATCCACAGTAATACATAGTATATATATAGTAAAATAGTCAATGTAGATATAAATTTAGGTATAATAATTATAGTATGTACCACCCAAGTAAAACATATTTTTATATTATATTACCTTATGATATCCCATATTATCATAAGTTCCCAACTACATAATAACACATAATTCAAACTTATGATTTTCAAAGCTCAACTGATCCATGCAGATAATTACAAACAATAATAAAGAATTATATCACCTGGGTTTACCCTACATTAAAATACATACAAACATACTAAATTACCATAACATATAAATATTCATCATGATGTACCATAATATACTAAGTATAGCTAAACATTTATACATAATAACACACTTATGGTATGTAATGCACACAACTATTTCATACTTAATACATATGGCTAATGGGCATTCATATTATCAGTAGTGAGTTAGATAATTCATAACCCATTATGATTGTTCATTTTAATGACTCGTTATTTCTAGGAGACTATTTCAAAGGTTATAGTTCTTGATTTCTATGTAGCTTAATAACTTATTCAAATCATCTAATTAACTATAGGTATAATCCCTATATATTAGTACTTGCACATCTTAATGTGCATTACATGTAGGTATTCTAATGCTATGTGGTTTTTAAACCATGGTTTAGTGTTTTAATCAGAACTACCAAGCATAAAAATTAAAAAATGTAGTTATAAATACATAGAACACACTTTGCATATAATAACTATAAAAACCAAAACTTCATTCTCTCAAAACACAAGTAATCCATTTTACAACTAGTTTATATTTGAGGGTTTACAAGCAATCATTTGCTATCTTTAATCAATCTTTTTAATTTTCTATTGATATTTCTCTCAAGAATATTAACTAAATAAATTTACTCCTATGGCTATAATTATGCAATTAGTCACAACTTAGTACAATGTCACATACCATGTGATAGGTTTTCTTATATCAAATAATCCAAAAGTTTTGTTGGTTTTCACCCATAAAAAGAGGTAGTTATGTTTTACCCATTCAATTCCATTTACACATGCTTATGGTCATCTATAAAATAATGACTAAGAATCTAGTTTTGTTTTACAAATCTCAAAAATAGATATCAATTTCAAGATTTATGTCCACCTAATGATAAAACTTTGATGTTATTGAAGCTAATGTGAAAATCCTTTACAAAAATTGAAAATTTATAACAAACCCCAAATTTAATTCCTTATATAAATCAAGACTATGAATTCCATCTAAGTTTTCTTTAAAAGATGTTTAATTATAAATTTCCCTCTAATAACATTTCTATTGGCAAAGACCAATACCCATATATGAGGTATTTATTAACTTGTTTTTTTCAACTATGTTTCAAAGTCTATACCACATGATTAAATAATAATATATGTCTATTTATGATTATAATAGTTTCTAATCTTCTTACTTATTTTAGACATCTCTTTTTAGATTAAATGAATACATTATTGATGCCACTCAAATATAGTCTTTAAAGTTAAGTATAAATTCTCCTAAGCATTGAAATAATCTTAAACAAAGCCTACTATTTAGCATTGTTTAAATAATTAGCTTTTTGTTTTATTACTGAGCATATAAAGGATAATAAACATTTATTTATATAGTTTATTCTGAAATTGATTATTTTAGTTGAAATGGGGTGATGCCTCATTTAGATAACAACCATCCTCTAGTATATATTTACTAATTATAGAAGACCAGTTATACATATATCTAGATTGTATAATTTATACAATATAAAATCATATTATTTTATTAGATTTATAGAATATTGTACATCACCCATTTCAGAGTATAACTAGATTATTAAACAATATAAAAAAATTTAAAAGAGTCGACACTAGATAGTATAAATCCTATTCTCAAAGCATATAATCTCATTTGTAGTAGGGTGACGCCTTAATATATTGAATTTTATTCTAAATCAAAGCATACTAGACCAATTTAATTTTGATCTAAGAAACCAGACAAACCTATGGTAAGTGATGCCTCAAGAATATAAGAATGTAGTATGTATAACCCAAAATAGAGCATATTCAAAAGTCAACACCTTAACCATAAATTTCAAACTAATTTGTCCCTTTGCTAACATCAATTAATATCACAAACATAGGCCGTAATAGAAATAGTATTTAGGATCTATATTTTTTTAAATTTTGTTACACATTTCACTATCGTCGTACACTATTTATTTCTACTATCACCATAAAAGTATAACAAAAAATACATATTGACACTACATATAGTCCATATATCACCGTACGGCATTCAACTTCATGTAAACTTACTACTACACACACACACACACAAATATATATATATATATATATATATATATATATATATATACACACACACACACACACACACACACACACACATACATATACACATACATATACACACATACATATACATATATATATATATACACATACATATACATATATACATATATATATATATATATATATATATATATATATATATATATATATCAGTTGGGAAGGGTGATGCTAATTGAATAACTAGACTATTTTTTGAAAGAACATATAGAGGGTGTAAGGGGAAATAGACACCCTACATAATATATTCTACTCCAAAACATACAGTCTACCCTGCAATAAGGCAACACCTTGATTGGTGCATTCACTTTACAAAGCATAAGTAATTTAAATGTCAAATTAAATCTATATACTTAGTTGGCATATGTCTAAGCAACTTTTCATCAATATAGTATTTATACATGCCAAAATAATATGTATAGTTTGTATTCATATACCTCAAATCCTTTTAACACCAGACGCCTTCTTTCTGTATAAAAAACATAGACTCTATACTATATAAATTGATAACGTTATAGTGATTAAAAGTGTAATTGAAAACTAGTATCTTAACATCTTATGGCATTAACCTAATGTCATCAGTTTGATTTATATAAAATAATACATAATTTTATGAATCCACGCCCTACCCAAGTGTTAATGGAAAATGTTTATATCTATATTTTATTCATTTCTTACATAAATTTAATTATAACTACACCTACATGGCATTCTCCATCTTTTTTTCCTAAAATCATGTTCCTTACTTCTTCTCTATGCTTCTCTCCAAAGTTGTTCTCTTCTTGCCTAAACTATCCAAAATTCTTCTACAATTTTTTCTCTTAAATAAAAAATAAATGCTAATTTATTTTCCAAATTTTTGTTTTTGGCTTTCCTTTTGTTTTTATCTTTTTAGTTTTGCTAATTTTAAGACATTTAATTCTTTTTTTGTTTTTCTAGATTTTTAATTTGTTTCTATTTTTTCCTAATTTCAATGGTTTTTTTCTTTTTTTAAAAAATAATTATTTGTTTTATATTTTAATATGAAATTATAATTTTCAATTAAATTAATTTAACATTTAACTAAACTTTAGCAATTTAATAGTAAAATCATAAATAGCCCTATTTAATTTTACCTTTATTAAATTTGCTTCGATGTGTATTAATGGCATATCATGTTAAGCACACAAGGAATTTATTTCTATAATTTACCTACTTAGGAAATCATAGAAAATAAAAATTTAAACAAACATCAAAAGCAACCATTTAAAAATTTATTTTATACCATGATTAATTATTGTAGGAATACAAGGTTTCGCTAGCTCTCTATCGACTTGTGGTGTCTCCATCTATATCATCCTCTCCAACGATGCTCCTTTGGTATGCTTGAGGGATGAATTCTCTTATATCCACCTCACAACATGTAGGTAATTAGATGATATCATATGATAATCATAAAATAATAATACACAATTGAAATAATACATTAATATGCTTAAATTATAAATGCATATATAAATTAATTTATAATAAACAATCATACATTATCATCTAACTAAAAAATATTCTACTATTTCATAATAGCATAAATCTCAAGCTTAATTAAAAATATAACCAAATCTGAATTTGTTAATTATAGATATCTATAAATAACCTAACAAGTTTCTTTGGTGAAGAATCGAGACGTAACATTCTTCCCCCTAAAGATAGTAATTGTCTTAGATAAATTTTATTTAAAGATAAGTTCTCAATAAAAAAACATTTATTAACAAAGCAACAATGTGATATATAATATCAAACTAAGCAAATAATTAGGAAAATACCTGTAAAACTCACCATGATTCCTTCAAATTTATTTATTCCTAAGTATTGGTCCTAAAAGACCATATTCAATGGCATCTCAAAATTAATCAAACATGATTATGAGTATTATTTACTCTAACTAATTCTATCATGACCACCTTAGGGTCCATAATCATCAAGATAAACCTATATACTATAGGACTGACCATGTGTATTACCTTGAAGGGTCTCATATATCTTAATAAAAGTTTTACTGACTTCCTAAGAGCACACAAGATCATCATGCAAGCCAAAATAAATAAGGAAAGTTCCCAAAACCTCCATCCCTCAATACATCTCCCTAACTTATAGAGTGTTTTTCTCATTCCAAAGAAAAGTATTTAAGGAATCTAGAAAAAAATAATATATATAATTTAAAACTATCACTAATCCACGTAGCTTCAAATAAGTATAACATGTCAATATTGTCAGTACTCCACGTAGCTCTTGACAAGTATGAAGATGAATAAGAACTAAAAATATTTCATTTCTAATGTATATCAAAATTATAGAATATCTATTCATAGTATATATGTGTATAGCTATAAGACTAAATTTGATAAATTTTGCTTATCAAATTTTAGATAAACAAAACATCTCCTTACTTGCTCAATGAGAACACAACAAGTTAAAGGTTTATTCCAACCCCTAGATTGACAAAATGTTATGCACATCCTATACCCTACTTGCTTCCGACAAAAGGTATAAAAATATCTCTTTAAAATAACATGCATTAGTCAAAATAGATCAATATCAATCTATTCAAGGTTAAATAATAACATAGTAACTCTAATCATCTTATATAAAATTTAATATATATCAAGGTTTTACACCTTATATTTTATAAAATCATAAGTTAGATAAAGTGAAAGTTATCATCTTAAGAACCCCTACTTACCTTCCCAAGGTAAATAGAAAACACCACAAATCAATGTTGCCCAAATACTACCTACTTACCAAATCTTGTAATTATGGTATCTCAATCTATTTTCACAACTAAAAGAGAGATATGCCAACCATAAATATGTGTCCATCCATCCAATCTTAAAACTTCTCTCTCACCAAGATTAGAAAACATTCTCCACAAATTTCAAGGGAGTATAGTCAAACAAAATTTAGAAATAATTCCCATTTAAGATAATACTAAATCAACATCATGTATATAAGACTCCTTTCAGCATCATCATAATAATGTCAAAAGAGAATAATATAATAAAAACTCTCTTCTATGCTAACTAAAAGAGATGACACTTCTTCCTAAACCACATATCTTAAGAGTGCAAATTCCATAAATAAATTCCTAATACAGTGGAATTATCAAGAAACACAATAACACTCTACTAAGAATATTTCCACTACCCTAAGTGGTACTAAAAAATGGTCTATGAGATTTTCCACATAGGATTTATGAATATAGACGTAAAACTAAAGCACATACATTTTAAAATTGAAGCAACCCAAGCTTATTAAACACTCACAAAACTCAAATAAAAATATTACTTGATAATCAAGAAGGACATAATCATACTCGAGGTGTTTGATTTAAGTGATCAAACTATGGTAGAAAGATTTTGTTTAAAACTCATGAACTATGTTATATACCCATCTACCCAAGACTCAATTATAACCATCACCATTGGAACACTTGATAAAATGATCTTATATACAACTCAAAAGGGTACAAGTGCTCTTAAGGATACACACTCAATGGTCCATAAATTTTATGAATGTCAAAAAAATCCAATCATGGTGTAACATGGTTCCGTACTAAGACACCACAAGTCCAAATTCTAGTGTAAAGCTTCATGTCACTAGGTTCACAAGACACAAAAATGGTAATGGATCATTGGGTCCTAGAGTTTGAGCCACAACTCTAATACTACATGTAACAATACCATTGGATTAGACATAGAAATACATGATTTTTTTAATTTAATACATATACCAAATAAAGATTACACTATGAGAGTCTATAAATACCATAAAAATACACATGATGATAACATAAATAAGCATAATACATCACATAATATAGATCTTTAATATCATGAGAGTATATGTCATAATATGAATACATAAAGTAATTACATTAACTTAGTTACAACTAAAACAAGTTTACAGCCATCACTATTTATTTACAATAATAAGTAATTACAACTTTTCATGACAATATTCAATGATAAATACAATATAATACAATCTAAATATAGATACATGGCTCCTTGGAGTATGAGTTCCTCGATGTCTCCAGTATCTATTGTAATCTCAAACGTTATCTCAATAGTAATACTATTATGGGGAGGGAGAGCATCATCTGAGAGCTTTTCACATCAACCATGAATCAAAAATCTCCCATGAGGGAATGGCCTTCCCTTCATGGATGAGTAGATAGTGACGATGCAAGAATGTAGAGAGGCTAACAATTACCCATATGTAGAATGATTCTAAACTAAATATGTAGAGTATCATAGAAAACCATTCCATTTTAACATATCGCAAAAACAAATGAACCATACTCATGAAATAATAATATTTTACTAAACATACTTTGGCCTAAATTTAAAAAAAAAATAATAATAATGATCTAGATCAATCAAATTTATATAAACTATTTGATGGGACTGCATTTATCTATCATTGTGAGACTAGTAAGCTAGTGAAGCCCATCTCACTCTTTACTCTGAAACAGTAATGCAGATTGGTCAAATATAACTCAAACACAAGATTCATTTAATTTACATCTTATTCACATATAAAATCAAACCAAATGTTAAACATAAGAGTAACCAAAGCATATATTTATTCTATCAAATGTATGAATGAATCTTACATTATTTATATCCCATACTAAAAATAATGACTATAGTCTATACCACCCAGGTAAAATATACATAACTATAGATTTCAATAACCTCAATTTATTTCAAAACATACTACACCTATGATAACTCATATTACCATAGTCTAGTATTCTTAGACATAACTACTAATTTTTCATAAACAATCATATAAAATAATCTTAAATACATAGAAACTTAAGTGTTATACAAAATACTCTATATAAAAAAGTAAGTCATCATTTCCACAAAACTCAATAACATACCAACATAGCTTTTTCAAACTTTTAAAGTTTTCATTCACATATGTACAAGTCTTACCAACTGTACAACACACACTACCCACAGTAATAACCAACATGTATATAATAAAACAATCAATGTAGATATAAGTTTAGGCATAATAATTATAGTGCGTACCATTTGGGTGCAACATATTTTTATACTATAGTACCCTATAATATCATAGGTTCTCAACTACATAATAACACGTAAAATAAACTTATGACTTTTGGGACTTAATTGATCTATGCAAATAATAAAAAGAAAAAATTAAAAATTACATCACCTAAATATACCTCAAATTAAAATGCATAAAAGCATACCAAAGTACCACAACATATAAATATGCATCACAATGTACTATTATGCACTAAGTATAGCTAAATATTTATACATAATAACACATGTATAGTATGTAATGCACATAAGTATTTCATACTTAATACATATGATTAAGGGTCATTTATATTATCAATAGTGATTCAGATAATACATAACCCATTATGATTGTTTACTTTAATGACTCATTTCTTTTATGAGACTGTTTAAAAGGTTATAGTTC
>JARHVA010003799.1:997500-1095000 GCA_037957365.1 Torreya grandis
AATTGCCGTTTTTCCTTAAAAGACCAGTCATGATACCAATGATCTTAAACATATGTATGACAAATTTAAAATATTATTATTTAATTATATGATCCTATGACATATATATACCATATTAAAATATAAACATCATATATTCTAGTGGAAACTATTGGTCTTACAGGCCAATTAATCGACCTCACTACACACAGTTCTCACTAAGCCAAATAAGCCATTTTGGCTTCATCATTTTCACCATTGTAATTAAATAAAAATGTTTATACAAAGAATTAATAGTTAATAAAATTCCCAAATAACATCTCCATGCACTTATTTTTATCACTCTATCATGAAAATACATTCCTAATCATATCCTCACTATTGCATGGGTTTTTCACTATTTGCACCATTTGACCTATTAGCGACTGGCTAACTTGGATGATCATTTTAGCACACTTTAAGGATATAACCAATCCATAAACCTTTATGGACATTAAACATGATTCTCTACCTTATTCCTTTATCAATTTTATTGTTGTTTCCAATATAACTTTTGACAACTATAGTAACTTCCTCAAAAAGAAACATGTAACTCAACATTTTCTCTCTCCTCTCTCTAACCAATACCACTTAAAGGTACCTAGGAGAGTATAATACAATATTAAATATATTATCTGATTATACCAATCCATTATGTTCACTTTTTTTTAACATCTTCAACATCAGGTCCTTATTAGGGTTCTAAGAGGGTTTAAACCTTTTTCCATTCTTAACAACTATTCATAAAGAAGAGCCCTTAAATTAAAACAATAATTCATATAATTTTGATCTAGTAACCTTACCCATATAGCATTAATATATTTTGTTCCCATGCAATTTTTTTATGAGCTAATGGTCACAATAAAATCCTTCTCAGGTTGAGAACCCTTCATTCTGAGCACTTGAGAGACCTCAAAATTACTTTTCATGCCTTGTACTTTAAAATATGACCTAAAATTGCATGATAAAACTTTAAAAAACATAAATATACTATTAAAATTCTTACACTATCTCAAAAACCTTGAAATATTATCATGACCCCTCATTAAGCCACACTCTCTCTCTCTTTGCTCTCTTAGACCTTGATCGAGAAATCATGTTAAGCCTTAAAATTAATTGCCATGCCTCTTTCCATGCACTCTCCACCACTCTCACATAATAAATCAACCTCTATCATTATTAATAACTTCCATACATCCTTAACATTCCTTAACAATAGATCATGATACCTTATTAGGCTAGGTAGGGTCTAGAAGTGGTTTAGGTGCAGACTTGTCCTGAAGGTCTTACCCCTATAGGTTTACCTTGAGACTATTATGAGTGATCAAATTCCTCACATACATACTAAATAAACCCTACATATAACCACTCACACTTTTGTGTACTCATCTCACCAACATCATACTCATACCTTAACATAAGGTCTCTTTATGCCATGACTAGGCTTCTTAAGCACTTGAAACTTGACAGCTGACCTTAAAAAACATATGAAATTATCTACACATTAATTAAATTATCACACAAATCCAATAAAACTCTCACAATATTGTTTGTACTTACTTCACCAAGCCTCACTATGCACACCTTCTCACAGGGTCTCATCTAAGCTTCTCAAGACACCTTGTACTTAAGAACTAGTACTCAAACATGCTTACCTCAATGATATCAAATAAGAAAATTTTTTAGAAAACACTCTCACACTACTATAATAATCTTTTTTTTTATAAACATTCTCTCATGACCTTATGTAGACCTAGAGCCTCATAAACATGCTTTAATGCTTACTTTACCATCATACCTCTTTGTGACAACACTGACAACTTCAAACTGACCTAAACCTTGACATCAACCTTGGAATCAACTAATAGAAGAGACATTAGCTTCCTTAACATTCTCTCTTGCCTTCAAATTCTCTCTTTCCTTTAAATTCTCTCTTGCCTTCAAATTTTCTCTTGCCTTCAAATTCATCTTGTCACATGGCTTCTTTGTCACATCAAGCACACAAGATCATACCTCAAATACCACTTATCATGCTCCTTCACAAGATGCACCATTTTTACATCAATGACAAAAACATGACAATAGAGTTATCAAAGGACTTTGTGTTATCCTAGAACAAATGGATTGTCAGGATGTGAGGCATAAAAATTATGATGATAGAAGAATGAATCGATGAGATAACCAAGATGAGCTACGAATGGAGTGAAAGCATTTAATGATAAAATATAGAAACTAGAATTAATGTAGAAGTTATTTTACATGGATGTAGTCTTGAATATGAAAAAAAAGGAATTCCCAAGGTAGGATTTACCTCATCAGTAGCCTAAAATATACCTATATATAATGAAGTATTTAAAATTAGAAGGTAAGTTCACCCTAATATTTTATCATATTTTTTTGTTGTTAAATCACTTCTACATGTAAAAAAGGCTTACCTTTCTATCTCTTGAAATTGTTAGAAAACACAACCATCACTTACTAGATAAGTCATAATTACTAAAGGATAAGAGTAAGGAGATAAAATGATCCACTCCATGGGATAAGGCAATCTCAGAGGAGCTTTCAGTATATATCTAGTTTATTATAAATCTTTACTTGTTTTATCTCTGTTAGTTTTTTTCAATTTTTTTTTTCTTATTTTTAGTTGAAGACATTCTATGTTTTGTATCCCATTTTGGATTTGAGTCATAACTTTAGGTCATACTAGTTTTTAAACTTGATAGTTATTATATCCCTATAAAACCAACTTATTTTACCTTATCTAATAAAAAATATTTAAGAAAAACCAAGCCACTATATGCACATTTTAGATACCAAACCCTGGAGCAAGAGACCATTGGTCTTATTGATTCTTCCATTCTTTTCACTACAACCCAAATAATAGATCCCAAAAGGAGAGTGCATTTTAGTGATTTAGTATATGTTTTTTTTTTATACTCAACATTCACTTATCCCTCCAAAACCCTCAAATTAGTTAGGGGCATCTCTACCATAGTTTTCACTAGTGAAATGCTCTATAATGGTCATTTTAAAAAACTTAATCCTAAAAAAATGTGTGGTATAAACTACACCTCAAAGAGGAGTCTCGGGATGGTAGAGGGTCTTTTAGTCACCCCTCCAATTACCCATCCATATAACTGATTTAATGTTATGGGCAATAATCACTCCACCTTCCACCTCTGTAGAGGTTGACTAGCCTAAAGAGTAAGGAGAGATCATTATCCCTCAATGGGTTAAAGAATTATAAATATGAAAAGGAAATAGGCAAGGCCTAGTCCTAGCAGAGTTGCCCAAAGTATTCATTTATTTTGAAAAGAATAGTGTTACAATTTAGAGGTGAAGAAGAGAAATGGGGTAAACAATAGCACATGGGAAGAAATAGTTTTGAAACAAAGATAAAATATACTCCAATTAGCCAAAAATTAGATGATAAATCCCAATTACCCTATTGAATATATTGAGAGATTTTGTTCTTTTATGGACTCAAATAGGGAGGCTATGAAATAAATGTATATAAATCAGGAGCAAGCCAAACTAAGGTACTTGTAGAAAAAGATTATTTAATCCCCAAGATAAATTATAGATAACGTCTAAAATGTATCCACTAGGATGTACAATATTTTGTATAAAATTAGAATTTATAGAGGTGAATCCCATCCTAAATGAGGGAAGGTGATAAAATTTTGTAAACAATTAAAATAAATTGAAAAAGGCTAAAATTCTTGGTGTAATATGCAAGGAATAGTGCATACAGTCATATTAACTTGATGACTTCCCAGTACGCATCATGGGATTTATTTTATGTAATTCCAAAAACCATAGGTTCCTTTAATTGGTATATACAAATGAAATTTTTGGTAGCATAACTCACGGACCAAGAGAAGGAGGCCATAGAGATCCCAAAGACATGAGGATCACATGTGGGATAACCTCTATAATGTAGTTGATAAATAGGCCCAATTTTAAATCACTTATCAAAATAACTACCAATAGATTCAAAGCATAAGTAAATGGCACTATGTATAAGATCAATGAAGATAATTTTTAACTAATAAATTTTATGAAGAATAATGTAGCTAAGGCAAAGGCACTCAGAGTTGGATTCAAATCTGATCACACAAGGTTGATGGGTAAATTTAATAATATATTTAAACCTTATATGTTCAATTATGACATTATTAATAAGTAACTTAAGGTTGCTTATGAACCATTTGAAAAACTGAAGGTTATTGAGGAGGTTGCTAGGATAACATATAGTACTTAGCCAACACCCATAATGATAATACAACCTCAAGTGTCATTCCATCTAGTAGTGTCTTATCCTTCTCAGCCTACTAGTGTTTCATCATCTCATATAATTTTTCCATGTGCGAACCAATATTTTAGTTCCCCAAATATGCAATAATGTATACTTAAATGGGACCCATTTTGATTCCTCAAAAAGTTAAAACATATACCAAAAATATTTTAGTTCTAACATCTATTATTCAATCATTTTCCTCATCTAATGATGTCACATTAGCACCTCCTTAGAGATACATGTTTGCATGTGTCTTTTATATTAAGTTGAGACTCATAATCTAAGATATATTTTAGCATATATGAATTATATTTATCAATTTTGGTTGGGGGATTGTATTCATATACATATCTTTCAAACATGCATGTCATGCATGAGTTTTGATGTATAATATATTATTAAACAATGTAAATTTATATTTTGCTTGGAAGATGAGGCAACCCCTCTCTAAGCTTATATATACTTGTATCCTCCCAATTCCAAAGGGAGGTGAATTTTGTCTATTGAGGTGAATAAGAATTTCCATGGATCATTCTACAAATTTGTTTTGATATGCGAGTTATATTCTTAGTTAAATATGTGAATCATTGAATAAGTTACATTATTCTAGTATTTTAGTATTTGGGTTATGTATAAGTGTTATTTTGATACAGTTATTAATATTGTGTAATAGCTAATTTGAATTCTTTATGTTTAGTAATCATAATCTCCCTTTGTAGATGTGTAACTGTAATCTTACAAACACAACCACCTTTGATTATGTAAACTGAAGTTTACTATATTTTATTTTTATATACTCTTAACTAGTTTGACTATTTTGTGTGCTAACACTAAATTACAACAAGAATTAGTTTTCTAACTATTTTTCCCACCCATAGTTTAAGATCTAGTTTAGAAGGGTTTCATCTAAATTTGATTCACAAACCTTATTTTATACCCTACCCTTCTCTATTTTTTAAATTTTATTTTGATCCTACCCACCTTAAGTTAGATTTACCATCCATCTCATGTAGATTTATACTTACATCATATATGACCATTTGAGGTAAACATATACTCTGATCACTCTTATTCCACCAACAAGTTACTTACAAAACTTGATACATTAAAACTCATATCTTGAAGTGAATATTTTTCATAGATCTTAAAATATTAGAGTCTACATATCCCACCCTTACAGATCCTTAGGAAAGTTAGGTCAAATAGAGGTGTCTTAAGAGGACCTCAGGCTTGATCCTATTCCCCAATTAGAATAAATCAACTTCCTCCATGTATGATGGCCTTAGCTTGGTTATCTAGTTCTACTATTGATATCCCTAGAGATGTGCATGATTTGCCTAGAAACCCTAAAAAGTATCTTCCTACCTTTTCTCCTTCAAGGGTTAGGATTTCTAAATAACACGTAAAAGATTTCAAGACTATTTTAGGGATAGTAAATGTAAACCATGAATATGTGACATGCATACTCTTCCCCTTTACCTTTCAATATGTTGCTTATGATTTATTTCTCAATATTTTAAAAAATTCAATTACATATTGGAACTAGTGTTAAGAAACATTTTTGGCATAGTTTGGATAGGTCACTAGCCCAAGTGTCATATTATAGTACTTTACAAGCATGAGGAGAGAGCCCAATGAACCAATTAGATCCTTCAATGCTAGATTTCAAAATATATATAGCTGAGTTGATAATGAATATAAACCTAATGAAGCATTAACCCTTGAAATGTATAATAATGCCTTATATTTCATAAAAAAATGAATTTCTTCATAAAGCACCTAATATCACCACCCTAACACTGGCTTTTGTTGAATCTATTAATGTTTGTAGGTAATTAAACACCTAGTTATAAGATTTAGCCCCACTTTATATTGGTCCTATTTTTCCAACCCTCAACCCCATTAAAAATGTTCATCAGAATGTTGTGGCTCAAAATTATAACCAATTTTATACGCACTTACCATTGGCCCATGCTCCACCTAACTGACACATTAGCTTTTTAAATTATCTTATGTTTGCACCTAATCCCAAAGTGTTGCTTCTAATTCTACAAAAGCATAATTGGATGTTATTTAATAAATGGTATATAGGCTAAGTAATGAGTTTCTAAGCATGTAGAGGTGAATGGGAAACATGATGGGTCAAATAAACAATCAAAATTTTACATATCAAAGATATGATAGACCCTTCAATATATTTGGAAACAGTATAGAATAATAGTCACCTAACAAGATGCCTAAAATTAATATCATGGAATCAAAACTACCTAATTAGTGTCAAGTCCATAACATAGCTAAGTATGGTGAGATAGACTATATAGAAGTATGCCCCTCCTTTGAGATATTCTCAAAGGAAATGGATAGGTGTGAAGTATTTATGAATCAACTAAATCCACCTCTTTCCACTACTCTAGGTCCTTCTAACATAATGATGGTCTTTGAAACATATGAATTTTTATTTAAAGTAGAAGATAAGAATGAACCTAAAGATAATATAAATGAAATCCATTCTTTTCATCTTTTCTATAGGAATAACAATAACTTGATGAATAAGCAACATGCTACCACTTTGACATCCCAAACAATAGTGATACTATTCTTCAAGATCCTAAGGAAAAAATAATCTGCCTCCCCCAAAACAAAAGGACTAGAAGAAAAATACTAAACCATGTAACAAAGGAGGATACAATATATGAAAAATATATGAAAAATATCAATATTCATGAGCTGGCTCAAATTACTGAAAAAATATATATTATATTCAAATCCTTGATTAGGATATCATCCACTGATAAATCAAAATCTTCTCATACCAAAATGGTTGTTTCAAAGGACAAACCTGAGGTACCAAATTTTCTATTAACCATCATAATGTTTATAAAGAATGTGAAAAAATTTTAAGTTGATTCAATTTCCTCATCCAATGTGATTCCCACAATTATATGTAATAAACTGGGTTTGATCCTAGATAAATTTGAAAGAGTCATCCTACAACTGGATAAATCATTTATGCCATTTATGCCATACATTGGGTGGTTGAAAAATGTACACATTCATCTTACCTCTAAGCCACGTTTATAATAATACATAGACATTTTGGTCATTGACATTCCTAAATCCTATGTCTTATTATTAAGGTGTGATTGGTGAAAGACATTGAATGGATATATGGAAACAAGCATCTCCCACATATGGCTACCTTGGAAAGGAGTAGCCAATTAGATATAACTAGACTAAAAAATAAACATGGATTACCTGATTATCAAATATAATGCCAATAAAAATAAGGTTGACTTTGCATCCTTACATGAAGGGTTCTAAACATTCACCATAAAATGTGAACCTCACCAACAAGAAGTTGAAGATCATTCACAGTTTTGGACTCTATGCATTGATGGTACTAGATCAATTCAAGGTTATATAATTAGTATAATTTTATCAACTTAAATGGGAAAAAATATCTTGTTGCATACATATTGTAATTCTCTTACACCAACAATTGAGAAAAGGATGAAGCTCTAATCCAGAGATTATAGTTCACACTGAAACACAATGTTAAATAATTATGGATATTTGGTATTCATAGCGTGTTGTCAACTAGATAAAAAAAATATCAATGTAAACTTACTTAAGGAAATATAAACATAGATCCTAGTATATAATCAAGTCATTTGAAGTGTTCAACATCAAATCTATCCCAAGAGAAAAATATTAGATATCAAATTCACTTACATCTTCAACTATCAACTTAGCACCACTCTAGGAGTCTAAAATGTAAAAAAATTCTATGGAGTTGGTTCCTTGCCCTTATATCCCAAATAAAATGGATAAATTCCAAGTATTTTATGATGATCTATTATGGGGCCTTGGAATCTCAAGTAATAGTTGAAAAGGATTTTAAGTTTATAAACATAGATGACCTATAAGAATATGGCATATTATAGCTAAAATATAATCATGTACCTATGAGAATGGTCTCATTAGAATGATCTTTTGACATGGATACACAAGATTCAAAAAAAAGTCTAAAGAGAATGAATCTAATTTTATCAAAGCGAATGTTGGAACCATCAAAATCTTTAGTATGTTAATCTAGGCCTAAGTTTCATTGAAAGTGAGAAATATAAATTGAAGGGCCTACTCATAGAATGTAAATATGTGATAGTTTGGACATATGAATACTTCAATGTCTTTGATATCAAATTAATCACACATATTGTCCCACTGAAGCCAAAACACAAACCCTTCAGGAAATGTCAGAGGTTAGTAAATCTAATTTTAGATCCCCTCATCTAGACAGAAGTTTATAAAGTCTTGGATGATAAAGTGTTGATAGAACTTCGATCAATCAGATTGAATTTCCTTTGTCTTCCTTGATATACCTTTATAGTTTTTGTTTATTATTTTTTTTCAATACAAGAACCATCACAGTTCACAACTCATTTATTTTAACTCATCTTCTCTATATTGGTATGTCTTTCCCATTTAGCATTCCACATGGGTCGCTAACTTAGTGCCTATTATAAATAAGAATGAAAACATTAGGTTGTGTGTCTATTTCAGGAACTTTCATATAGAATCATATAAATATAACTACCCTTTGCCTTCTCTAGATGAATTAATCCAAATTTTTAGTGGATCTAAGATGATGTCCTTATTGGATGGATTCTTAGGATATAATCAAGTTCTATTAGAAGCATAAAATAGAATCAAGACTAGTTTTAATACTAAGTGGGGCACTTTTATGTATAAAAGGATGTATTTTGGCCTGATTAATGTAGGATAAACCTTCCATCAAGCTATGGAATTCACTTTTCAAGGTCTTGTTAGCAAGTGCACCATCATCTACATGGATGACCTCATAGTGTTTTCAAAGAATAGGGTCGATCATATAGATCATCTAAAAAAGGTGTTTGATAGATATAGAAGATATGTAATATCATTGAATCTAAAGAATATCATCTTTGGAGTTACTAAATGGAAACTATTAGGCCATTTCATTACCAAATATGGGATTTCCATTGACCTAGAATAAATTAAGGGCATTTCCAAGATAATGCCTCCTAATAGAAAGAAAGAATTAGTCTTTATTTGACAAGGTAAACTTTGTGAGGAAATTCATATTTGGATTTTTAGATATTACCAATCCATTTAAGGCCATGTTGAAATAGGATGATAAAATAAAATGGACAACTAAATCTAAGAAGGCTTTTTAGGATATGAAAATTATTATTGCTCAATCCTTAGTTTTAATTCATCCTAATTTCATGAAAGATTTATTTCTTTATTCATTTTCTTTAGAACACACCATAGTATTGGTACTCATGTAAAATATAAATGATAAAGAAACATTTGATTTCCTTCATGATTACAATCTAAAATATGCATTCTTAAAATATTCAATAATAGATAAGTAGATATGCATACTGAACAAAGTTGTATAAAATTTAGAAACTATATTTTGAGGAACAACACATAAGTTATTGTCTCATATCTAAACATCAAGTTTACACTTAGTCATAAATAATTGGTTGAGAGAAGAGGTGAGTGGATGGAAAAAATATAATAATTTGATCTTGAAATCACATCAGATAAGATGGTATGTGGCCAAGGGATCATCCAACTAATGACTAAGATAGATCCATATATTCATATTAAATAGATAAATGAAATGAAAGTATCTAATGGTGAATGGTATGCTTACATCATCTATTACCTACTCACATGTATGTGTCCCTTTGAGATTAATATTAAACAAATGTGACACTTTAAGCTTAAATCAACCCATTACATGATTAAAAAGGGAGTTTTTTAATGAAATAACTATGAATTCATCTATTTAAGGTGTGTGTCAAAATAGGAAGTTGCAAATATCTTGAATAATTTACATCATAAAATAGGTAGTAGACATCCCTCAGGCAATGAAACAACACATAAAATCTCGAGAATGGGATACAACAAGCCTACATTTTTCAAATATTACCATAATAATGTCATGACATGCCATGAATGTCATGTATTTATAAAAATTGAATTACATGTTGACATGCGTTTACAACCAATCATTGAAGGATGACCCTTTTATCAATAAGGTGTTGACTTTGTTTGACTGATCAATCCACAATCCTCAGTAGGACATAAGTCTGTCCTAACATCTACTAATTATTGTACCAAATAGAGGTTGTATCCATGGATAATTATAGATCCCAAAATGTGATCAATTTTATAGAAGAAAACATACTCACTAAGTTTAGGACTCCAATTTCGTCGGTCTATGACAATGGTCCAACATTTTAGTTAGTTTAATTTACATAATGTACCCATGATAACCAAATTATAATCAAGTTTTTATCAAATTATTACCCTCAATGGAATGGAGATACATATTTCACTAAAAATAATCTAATGTATGTCATTAGGAAATCAATGTAACACACACCCAGATAATAACATCTATTATTGAAGTATGCACTATGGGTAGATAGAAAAAAAAATAAGCAAGCCCTCGAGGATTCATCTTTCTTATTAGTGTATGGAAATCAACCATTTTTTCTACTAGTTCATTAAAGAGTACATGGGAGTAGATGAAAAAATCTAGTCCAGAATACTTATCATAGTTTAGAGGGAAGATGCATGAAATTAAGAATTCCATAACTTTAGCAAGCACCAAGTCTTATCGAAAAAATGTTTGACAAAATATCAAAAATCAAGGATTTTAAGATTTTAGACCTAGTGCTTTTATGGGATAAGGAACATGAAAATAAAGGGCAGCATGATAATTTCATTCTTTTATGGGCTATGCCATACTAAATATCTAAAATACTAGGTAACAATGTATTTTGTCTAAAGGACCTCTAAGGTAATGACCTCACTTTTCCAATCAATGGATAGTTTTTGAAACATTATTTATTGGCTACTCTAAATAGAGATGCTTCTTAATGTGATTTTCTCAAAATAAACTCTCACATGAATGCTTAAGTAAATAATTGAATAATGGGAAATAAGAACTATCAAGGCTAGATGATACTCACAACTCACACTTCATATATTCTTAAAATGACACTCTTCACAATAAAATTCCATCAACACTTTACAAACTCTACTTGAATGCAAAGCATACAAACCACCATATTTTACAAAGGATTTCATTTCCCTATATAGGAAACAACCCACATAACTCTAAACATATTAATCCACCTAAGAAACATGCCCTCCTCCACTTGGAGGAAATAAAGACAAGATACAAATCATTCTCCACTAAGGAGTAAAAACAAACCTAAAAGTATACACCACTAGGAAATAAAGACAAAACTAAAGGACAAAATACAATCTTAAAAATAATTTATCCACCCTTATCATAAAAGGAATAGTAGATCATGATGAGATCCTTTTTAAAGTGTTCCACTTTATCCTAGGTCCCTTCATCATATGCAACATGGGTGGACAAATCTGAATAGTAAAAGTTATTTCCCACTTTCATACGCATTCAAAAAAGTAGTGGATTCTCTTTTTCATGAAGATAAAGCCCACTATCAAGGTCCCCACATAAACTTTATCCCATGCCACCTAAGATGCATGAACAATGTTGCTGACAACACCTCAATAGTGAATTGTGTCCTCATGAAAGTGTTTGATACCTCATCAATTAATAGTGTCCTACCATCTCATGAGCATGAATAGTGATTATTTTTTTCCACATCAAAATGACTATTATTTCACACATATAAATATGAGTAGATTGGGTTTTCATATTTCTATGGTAGGTTTCCTACTTCCCTAGGTTAAATCTCTCTTATTTGCTTAGACTAGTTTCATATTTTCTATATTTTCTTTCATAGTTAGTTTTGTTGCTTCCTAAAGTAGTTTTCTTAAAACTATTGAATAGTTTAGAAAAATTCTTATGCTGGAATTATGAAAAACTCACCAAAATAAATGAGATAACTCAAGAAGTGCACAATTAGCATCCACCATAATTTAGTCTTATAGTACTCAACATTTTGGAATTGAGATACATGTTACTACTGGCACTGAATATGATGATAGTGTGGTAATACTAACTTGTGGTATCAGGGCACTTCATATGGTTTATTACCCAATCTGTGAATCTGACATTAGATGAATTAAAATGTTTATGCTCACATTCTATGTTATTGAACTAGCACCCAAAGGTCTAGAGGTATCCTCACTCAACTCCTGATAAGGAAAAACTTGTTTAGGTACAAAATTATACTCCAAATCTATAAAATGGTCAAATTTTATATTGATGATAGGGTCAATTATTTATTCCTATGGGGGATCTAGCGCATGAGCTTACACTAAAATTTTAAAGGGGGTAGGCACTTTTGTTGCATCTTTTGTTACCAAATTCTATATTGACCCAGTGCATACTTCACCCATCAAATGTTAAGCTTGATCTACAAATTCATTGCTTATCTCCTCCTTGTGTTGATGAAATTCAAGAGATCCCTCCCCATGTCCTTCCCACTCACTACAGGTTCTCTCAGCACTTCTAGGTTTCAAATATTCCATCATCTTGTGCCTTTTCTTGTTATAAGCCATTTTCTAAGCTGTCAAATGTCAATCTGCTGGTCCCCTTAAATTTTGCCTCACTCACACATCCCTATTTTACTGCTCATACATGAAAAGACTTTATCCTTCCATTCTTATGGTTTCAAATTCATAATTCACCATCATTTTCTTAAGCTATATGCTAAATTATTTCACAAATGTGCCTCTAGGCTCATGCAATAATTGATACTCTGATTCTTCAGGGTAGGAGTTGTCAATAATATAAACTCAAGCATGTAACTATTCATCAATCCTTACCACAATTTATCTATAGATCTATTCCAAGTGATGTCAAGGTTCTTAAGATTTCTAGGTGCTCTTTTATCCACTCAAGGTGCTATCCATAGCTCTACCTTATGTGAGTCACATAAGTAGCCACCCATCGATACACATGCTCAGGTAGTTCATAAAAGAAGACCTCATACAAAGCATCATATAGGCTATTCTAGACCCACTTCCTTGGATTCTATTCTTTACAAGATGGATGCTTCAATTCAAATCTTTCTTTTAACTATTGCATCTAGCACTTGATATTCTCACGGGAGAGTCAAATCATTATTCTGTCACATCATTCAGCAATAAAATTCAACATGGCTCCCAACAACAGAACTAAATGTTGTAGATATTTAGGGGTCTCAATTCATTCTCTATCAAGTACTTATTTGGATATCGAAGTTGGGTCTATACTTGTTACAACTAGGCACAAATATGGAATAATCATGTAACACTCAACATTTATCACTTGACTACATCGACATCAATTAACATAAGGTGTAAGCCTTATGTGCTCACTTGAAGCACAATAGATAAATAATTGAGGTCTATGTTAAACTAATTTTTATATGGTGTAACTCATTCTTCATATGACTTGGTCATTACAATGATGGTGTTGGCAGGTTTATTAGGACAAACCATTTCTAGACTAGGTTGATGGTCTATAGGTACAAACCCTCTTAGGGGAGCTCGTTCTGGTCATTGGGGCATAAGCTTATATTTGGTGGTTCTATTATTTCAAGGGTGAAAATATTTATCTAACTAGGCTTAGAACCATTTGACATTAAGATGGGTCAAGGTTATTTCTTTAGATCAAAGGTTTATACTTAAGTTAGTACCTTAGGCATAGATATCATTACTTGGCAAGGAGCCTTTCCTACACTTAGCATATTCCCACATAATATGATGACATCATCATAAATTATAGATATGTTATTAATGTTCTAAACCAAAACTTTGTTTAAATAGCTCATTCATATATTTAACTAACTATTATACTTATTTTAAATGTTACGTAGCTCAATACTGAGGTGAAAAACATTCAATCAAAAGACACCATGTATTATAGCAACCAATCTTCATTTACTTATTATTTCAAATATAGAGTACAATTTATATTATGAAAATATATTAAATTCTCATCTAAACTACTACATGACCCAGTGGCTCACAAAAAATCTTAGGTGGTACAAGGTGGAGCCTCAAAGTCATCCATGTTAATCTTTAGATTCAGAGTCAATTGAATTATTATTATCTAGAACCAATTTTATAGAGCTTCGCTACATCAAAGTTGCATTCCATCTCACTAGTTTGAGATCAACTTTATATCACTTAGGAGCATCCTCATGCTAGGGTAGAGCATGCATGTTGGGTATATATCTAGAGTTCTAGCAATCATTTCATCAGTTGTAACTCTTTGAAGTTACCCAAATTATCATAGAATTAGTTATCCACCAAAGTGTATGTCGATTTGGCACAAATCCATACTTAGATGAATTAGGGGGCCAACAGTATTGATTGTGATAATTTTGGCTCATAAGGGACCTTATCCCACAAAAATTAACTTAAATTGACTTGATTCTAAATGAAGATTGACAAAAAGAGGTGGTTGGTTGTGCATAGGTCAAGAAATAGACTTGCATTACTATAACCACACCTATCTAGTTTATTTAAATATAAAATTAGGGTAAATCAAGTAACATTAATTAAATTTTTATTTTAAAAAATTACACACACACACACACACACATATATATATATATATATAAATATATATATATATATATATATAAATATGCAATTAAGATACTTGTAATTAATGCATGTGTGAATTTGTGAACCAATATTCTCTCAACCCTCACTATAATATTTATGTTATGTGTTATTCATTAAATTTAATTTAGAAAAACTTAAAAATCTTATAAATTTCATTAATCAATCTTGAAGACCTTGCAAAACAACCATAATTTTTTCTAAATTGAACACCAAGATGTAAAAGGTACACCTTAAAAATCTTAGGGTCAATATTAAAAATATGTACTAAATGATAACTCCTTTAACTTTAATTCTAATTCTATTATCCAGAATCTCTCTAATTTTTTATATATTTTTAAATAAAAATAAATAATAAAATAATTCATAATTAAATATAATTTTTAATTAATACAAATAAACATGTTCAATTTCCAAACCCTTTTATTGCAAGTTTTAATTTCAATAATGTGTGAGAATAATCACATCGTCACTTCTAGTCTACCATTCAAAATAACATTAATAAAATTTAAGTCTATTGGTTTTAGTCTTGTTTGACTTGAGGTTTTATTTTATGACCAGCATTCAAAATATAATTAACTAAATATGTTGTTCAAATTGGATAAACATATGAGTCTTTTTATTAAAAAATTTCATAAATTGTATAGCTTTGTATCATCCTTGATCAAACATCCATGAACATAGAATACTTAGACTAATCAATAATCATTTTATAAAATAATCATCATTTTCTTTTATAACTTTCTTTGTATCTATGGTTCCAACAAGAAAACCATAGCTATAGAGCTGCAAAATTCTTAGCATAATCCATGACTTTGTTCTTTGGTCTATTTTTGTATTTTAGTTACAACCTCATAGTTTGGCAAATGCAATATTAGACTCAAAAAGAACCATATTGTTTATTTAATGTGCTATATTGTTTTCTAATGATGTATTATATAGCAATATAGGCTTCTTATTTTTCATTTTTAATCCTTCCTATAATGTTCTGAGCCAAAGAGTCAAAATATATTGAACATAGCTAAAATATGATCATCCTATCATACTATTTAATTTTCTATAATATTTTGATTAGTCATTGATTAACTTATTTTTTAACCCTGATAAGTTGATATTATACATAAATATCTTTAGCAAAACCCTGATCCTATTATATTTATAAGGCTTATCTTCTTTTTATCTTGGTAGGAACAAACCGAAAATAAATACAAATTTTGATTGTTAAGTTGTCATGTGTGTGTGTGTGTGTGTGTGTGTGTGTGTGTGTGTGTGTGTGTATGTGTGTGTGTAGAGAGAGAGAGAGAGAGAGAGAGAGAGAGTTTGAAATAAGTCAAAAAAAATCTATTGTATATTTTTAAATAGGCCTTTGACATCGTAAACAAATTTTATTTGAGGGTCTAACCATTTTTTTCATTTGTTACAAAGTCATCACTATGAAAGTGTGCCATTATACTAAAAATCCATAATATTTTTTATAAGTGTTTAATCCTAAAAAGTATCTAGATTGGAGTTATTTAGGGTTAAATGGGTAGAGAGATTTTAGGGCACAAAGATGATAAACTATATTTAAAGTAGGTTAATTAAGTGATAAAACTTAAATAAATATATATTGAATCTATTAAACTGAGTAGGCTAAAAATAATAAGTACAACTATGCTAGATATGGAAATGACAAAGAAATAAGTTACTTAGCTATTTGTACTACTAATGTAGTTTTAAATCTGGAATAGGTAGGAAGAAAACTAAAAGATGATTTTAGAATAGTCCCCAAACTTTAGATTGAGTGCATATCGGATTATGGACACTAACATTAGTCTAGGTCTATTGCATCGACACTACTATCTGAATCTGATGTATGTATCATGTATGAAACACTTAATGAAAAAGGATGTAACCACTTGAATGATTTTGGGTTTGTCTTCACCTTCACTCTGGTGTACTTAGATCTAGGTCATGGATTGTCGCTCCTAAAACACTAGTTCTTCATTTTCATGATGACCTTAGGAAAAAATATTTTAGTGGACACATGATCTCAATCTAACCCCAAAGAACCCTCTATCAATAAGCATTGTTTACATAGCTAATACTCCAAAGATGGCCTCAAACTGATATAGTTCTCCCTTACATGTTGGCTCTTATGTGAGCCCTACAATATCTATAAAGAAATTCCAATAGTGACCTAGCTTGTAACTTGGTAAATGTAGCTCTTGGATTGTTTCTTTAGTATTTCAGACTTGTGTATGTGTTTTCCCCATAACTAATATCAAAATAATAGAAAATATGGAAGCTTTGCTTACTTGAATGCTTGATTGAATATCTTCTTTAAGTTGATTGGTGAGTAGGTAAGAAGTTTCTAGGTGAGGAATGAATGAGGATTGATTTTGTATTTATATCAATTCCTTTAGAGAAATAACTTGTATTAAAACACTTAGATTGACCATTAAGATAAATTTTATTTATAAAATAGATGAATCTAATGAAATGGATACTTGTGTTAGAGCAAGACACTTACATCAATGTAGGCGTATGTCTTAGATGCTAGTGTCTAGACAATAAAAAAGTAGGTACATACTCAAAACTTATAGAGATAGATGATAAGCATGTTTTAAGCATTCTTGGTAACATATAACCTATTTGAGTCATCAACATAAGACTAGGCAGACCAATAGATAGGCCAAAAAACATAAGATAGAGTAGATGCAATATTTTAGAAAATGAAAAAGGCCCAATACTAAGAGGAACAACCAATATCTACATTTTTCAGATGTAAAAAAATGGGGTGATATATAATCCAAAATTAATGTCTACATTTACCCCCCTTTATTCTATTAATGAATTTATTAGTTTAAAGAGAAGGAATGCCTACCTGAGAGTGTATAACACACTTTTATTTTGTTTGAGTCCAATTTGAGTGATTTATTGGTAATTGACCTACAACCCAGAGCATGTTATAGACATAATTAGTGTATATAATTTAGAAAAGAATGTATTTGCAATGATTGAAGCTAAAAGAGTAAGGTTTATTAGTACACATATGTATGGATGTAGCTATCTTGCCTATTCACAAGTAGATTTGGAAGATGTATCATCATGAGGCTCTAATACTAAGATTAGGACAAACATGTATAAATCTAAAAAGTACATATATCTAAGAAAATAGAGAGAGATAGAGAGATTGGAAGGCACACAACCCTAACCTTAGAGAAAATATGAGTTGCTATTAGCTCAATCGTGCAATCCAATCATACTTATAACCTAGTGAGTATGAGAGAATAAATTCAATTCATACTCTCAAATTATTAAGTCTAGATGATACAACTAATTCCAACCTAAAAACTTGACAAGACTGAGTGATTTAATCACCTCAACAATACCAAAAGTGAACCAACTATTGTAGTATATTATCACAATATGGTCCTTAAAAGTACATCCTAATGGGTGATGATAGTACTTGAGAATGTTTTGAAATCTAAAACTAATTCAAATTTTGTAATATTAGATGTATATTGTATAGCATATGCACCTTAGATATGTCTCATGATAAAACTATGTATAATAATGGTATAAATGTATCGAACTCTATCACAACTATGAATATAAATTATATAACTATGTACTTTCATCAATTTAAAAATAGTGTAAGTGTGGAGAACATGATTTCAAAGCATGCCCTCACTATATATGGATAAATCTAAAAACTAGAATAAGTACTAATGTGGAAGACATATTTTCAAAACATGTCCCCACTAACTCTAGGTGTGTTGAATACTGAATTAGTGTGGAGAACATGCTTTTAAATTATACCCCCATTGAATCTAAAAACTTTTAATATATGTAAGTCATTCTTATATGACATACATTCACTAAATATAAAAACTGATATATGTACTAAATATTGAATAAGTGTGGAGAACATGCTTCTAAAATATGACTCCATTGAATTTAAAATTGTGAATATGTTAAATTCATGCCTATATGACATGAATCCACTAATATTCCCCACATTGAGGTGAGATAACAATAGAAACTAGTAGTCACCTCACCTCAAAAGGATAAGACAACTATATAATCTATGAATGTAACCATGGATCATATAGAAGAACATGTCTATGTAAATGTATCATTAAAGCATATAGAATAATGTGATCACATGAAGGCCTAAGATGCATGATAAATATCATGAAAACATCTAGATAATAATAGTATAATCTCAACAATAAAATCAAGCACACACACAAGATCACCCAAAATGAAGTCAAAAGTGTAACAACAATGTTGAGTTAGACATAGAAATACATTTAAAAAATTAATTTAACACATATACCAAATATAAATTACGCTATGAGAATCTATAGATATCATAATAAATACACATGGTGATAATAGAAACAAGCATAATACATCACATAATCTTGATCTCTAATATCATGAGAGTACACGTCATAATGCAAATACAAAAAATAATTACATTAACTCAACTACAATTGAAACAAGTCTACAACCACCATTGTTGATTTACAATAATAAGTAATTACAATTATTTATGACAATAACCAATGATAAATATAATATAATACAATGTACATATAGATACATGGCTCCTCAGAGCATGAGTTCCTTAGACTCTTTAATATTTGTAGCAATCTCAAGTGTCATCTCAATAGTAGTACTATTGTGGGGAGGAAGAGCATCATATGAGCAATTTTATAAATCAAACATGAACCAATGATCCCCCACATAATCTCCCATCATGAAATGGGCATCCATGGATATATAAATAGTTATGGTGTGGCAATCTATAGAGACTAGGAAGTACTCGTGTGTTTTATGATTCTAAACTAAACATGTAGTGTATCATAGAAATCTGTTTTACTATAAGATATCACACAAACATGTGAATCATACACATGAAATTATAATCTCTCACTAAACATACTTCGTCTTAAATTTTTAAAAATGATAAATAATAATGATTTAGATCAATTAAATTCATACACACCACTTGATCAGACTGCCTTTATCTATCATTGTGAGACTAGTAAGCCAGTGAAAACAATCTCACTCCTTACTTCAAATTAATAATGTAGATTATTCAAATACAACTCAATCACAAGATTAATTTAATTTACATCTTATTCACACATAAAATTAAACCAAATACTAAACATAAGAGTAACCAAAGCATACATTTCTTCTATCAAATGTATGAATGAATCATACATTACTTCTATCCCATACTAGAAATAATAACCACAATCTATACCACTTGGATAAAATATGCATAACTATATATTTCAACAACTAGAATTTTTTTTGAAACATATTACACCTATGATAACCCATAATACCATAGTCCAGTATTCTAAGACATAACTACCAATTTTTTATAAACAATCATATAAAGTAGTCTTAAACACATTAAATCATAAGCTTTATACAACTAACTATAAATAATAAATAAAGTCATAATTTCCATATAAATCAATAACATAAAAACATAGCTTTTGTTAAACTTTCAAAGTTTTCATGTACACACATATAAGTTTTACCAACTCTACAATGTACATTATCCATAGCAATAACTAGCATATATATAGTAAAACAATCAATATAGATATAAATTTAGGTATAATAATTATAGTGTGTACCACTTAGGTATAATTTACTTTTATACTATAGTACCTTATGATATCTCATACTATCATAGGTTCCCAACTATATAACAACACATAATCCAAACTTATGATTTTCAAGACTCAACTGATCCATGAAGTTAATAACAAGTAACAATAAAAAATTATATCACCTAGTTATATCCTACATTAAAATACATACAAACATACTAAAGTTTCATAACATATAAACATTCATCACAATATACCATTATACACTAAGTATAGCTAAATATTTATACATAATAACACACTTATAGTATGTAATGCACACAATTATTCCATAATACATATGACTAATGATCATTCGTATTATCAGTAGTGAGTTGGATAATTTATAACCCATTATGATTGTTCATTCTAATGACTCATTATTTCTAGGACATTATTTTGAAGGTTATAATTCTTGATTTCTATGTAACTTAATAACTTATTCAAATCATATAATAAACTATAGGTATAATCCCTATATACTAGCACTTGCACATCCTAATGTGCATTACATGTAGGGATTCTAATCCTATGAAATTTTTAAACCATGGTTTAGTATTTTAATCTTAACTGCCAAGCATAGAAATTAAAAAATGAAGTAGTTATAAATTCATAGAACACACTTTGCATACAATAACTATAAAAACTAGATCTTCATTTTTTTCAAAATACAAGTAATCTATTTTACAACCAATTTATATTTGAGGGTTTACAAGTAATCATTCACTATCTTTAATTAATCTTATTAATTTTTTGTTAATATTTCTCTTGAGAATATTAACTAAATAAATCTACCCCCATGGTTCTAATTATGCAATTAATCATAACTTAGTACAATGTCACATATTGTGTGATGGATTTTCTTATATCAAATAATCTAAAAGTTTTGTTAGTTTTAACCCATTACAAGAGGTAGTTACATTTTACCCATTCATTTCCATTTACACATGGTTATGGTCATCTATACAATAATGACTAAGAATCTAGTTTCATTTTATGACTCTCAAAAATAGATATCAATTCCAAGATTTATGTCCACCAAATCATAAAACTCTAATGTTATTGAAGCTAATGGGAAAATTCATTACAAAACTTGAAAATTTATTATTAAAAAAGAGAGAGAGAGAGAGAGAGATTTAATTCCTTATATAAATCAAGCTTATGATCCATCTGAGTTCCACTTTAAAATATGTTTAATTATAAATTTCCCTCTAATAACATTTCTAATGGCAAAGACCAATACCCATAAATGAGGTATATATTAACTTGATATTTTTCAACTAAATTTCAAGGTCTATACCACATGATTAAATAATTTATGTATGTTTACGATTATAATAGTTTATAATCTTCTTAATTATTTTAGACATCTCTTTTTAGATTAAATAATTGCATTCTCAATGCCACTCAAATATAGTCTTTAAATTTAAGTATATATTCTCCTAAGTATTAAAATAATCATTAAAAAAAGCCTACTATTTAGCATTTTTTTAATGATTAACTTTTTTTTATTACTGATCATATAAAGGATAATAAACATTTATTTATATAGTTTATTTTGAGATTGATTATTTTGGTTGAAATGGGGTGATGCCTCATTTAGATAACATCCATCCTCTAATATATATTTACTAATTATAGAAGACCAGTTATACATATATCTAGATTTTATAATTTATACAATATAAAATCATATTATTTTATTAAATTTACATATTATTGTACATCACCCATTTCAAAGTATAACTAGATTACTAAACAGTATAAAAACTTTCAAAAGAGTCAACACCAGACAGTATAAATCCTATTCTTAAAACATATAATCTCATTTGTAGTAGGACAATGCCTTAATATATTGAATTTTATTCTAAAACAAAGCATACTAGACCAACTTAATTTTGATCTAAAAAACCAGACAAACCTGTGGTAAGCAGTGCCTCAAGAATATAAGAATGTAGTATGTATAACCCATAACTAAGCATATTCAAAATTTGACACCTTAACCATAACTTTTGACTAATTTTTCCCTTTGCTAACTTCAATTGATATCACTTACATAAGCTGTAATAGATATAGTATTTAGGATCTATATTTTTTTACATTTTGCTACACATTTCACTATCATTGTACACTATTTATTTCTACTATCACCATAAAAGTATAATAAAAAATACATATTGACGCTACATATAGTCCATATATCACCATACGGCATTCAACTTCATGCACACTTTTATATATATATATATATATATATATGGTTATCTCAGTTGGGAAGGGCAATGCCAATTAAATAACCAAACTATTTTTTAAAAGAACATATAGAGGGTGTAAGGGGGAATTGACACCCTACATAATATATTCTACTCCAAAACATATAGTCTACCTTGCAGTAAGGCAAAACCTTAATTGGTGCATTCATTTTATAAAGCACAAATAATTTAGACACCAAACTAAATATATATGCTTAGTTGGCATATGTCTAAGAAAAGTTTCATCAATATAGTATTTATACATGCCAAAATAATATATATAGTTTATATGCATATACCCGAAATCCTTTTAACACCATACACCTTCTTTCTATATAAAAAACATATACTTTGTACTATATAAATTGATAGTTTTATAGTGATTAAAAGTGTAATTGAAAACCAATATCTTAACATCCTATGGCATTAACCTAAGGTCATCAGTTTGATTTATATAAAATAATATAGAATTTTATGAATCTACGGCCTACCCAGGTGTTAATGGAAATTGTGTATATCTATATTTTATTCATTTCCTACATAAATTTAATCATGACTACACCTACCTAGCATTCTCCATCTTTTTTTCCTAAAATCATGCTCCTTGCTTCTTTTTTGGGCTTCTCTCCAAAAAATTTCCCTTCATGCCTAAACTATCCAAAATTCTTCTATAATTTTTTTTCTTAAATTAAAAATAGATGGTAATTTCTTTTCCAATTTTTTTTTTTTTTTTGGCTTTTTGTTTTTATCTTTTTGGTTTTGTTAATTTTAAGACATTTAATTCTTTTTTTTTTCTATATTTTTAATTTGTTTCTCTTTTTTACTAATTTCAATGGTTTTTTTCCTTTTTTAAAAAAATAATTCCTTTTTTTAATATTTTTATATTAAATTTTAATTTTATATTAAATTAATTTAATATTTAATTACACTTTAATAATTTAATGATAAAATCATAAATAACCCTATTTAATTTTACCTTTATTAAACTTGTCTTTATGTGTATTAATGGTATATCATGCTAATTTACCTACTCAGACAATCACATAAAATAATAATTTAAACAAACACTAAAAGAAACCATTTTAAAATTCATTTTATACCATGACTAGTTATTGTGGTATATGCAAGCTTTTGCTAGCTCTCTATAGACCTGTGATGGATCTATCTACAACATCCTCTCTGATGATGCTCTCCCTCTGATATGATCGAGGGATGAATTCTTCTATATCCACCTCAAAACATATAGGTAATTAGATCATATCACATGATAATCATAAGATAATAATATACAACTGAAACAATACATTAATATGCTTAAGTTGTAAATACATATATAAATTAATTTATAATAAACAATCATGTATTATCATCTAACTTTAAAATATTATGTTATTCTATAATAGCATAAATCTCAAACTTAGTTAGAAATATAACCAAATCTATATTTGTTAATTGTAGATATCCACTGATAACCTAAAAAGTTTCTCTGGTGAAGAATCAGGGTGTAAATTATCGCTAGAACTCATTATGATTCCTTCAAATTGATTTATTCTTGAAGTATTGGTCCTACAAGACCCAATTCAATGACATATCCAAATTAATCAAACATGATTACAAGTATTATTTACTCTGACTAATTTTGTCATGACCACTCTAGGGTCCAAAATCATCAAGGCAACCTTATATACTATAGTACTGAACACTTCTATTACCTTGAAGGGTCCCACATATCTTAATAAAATTTTAACTAGCTTCTTAAGATCACACAAGATCATCATGTAAGCCAAACTAAATGACCAAAGAAATTTTCACAAAATATTCCAGCCCTCAACACATCTCCCTAACTTAGAGAGTGTTTTTCTCATTCCAAAGAAAAATATTTAAGGAATCTAAAAATAATAATATGCATAAGTTAAGACTATCGCTACTCCACATAGCTTTGGATAAGCATAATATTTTAATACTATCACCACTCCACGTAGCTCTTGACAAGTATGACAATGAATAGGAACTATAATTACATCATTTCCAATGTATATCAAAATTATACAATATATGTCCATAGTATACATGTGTATAGCCATATGACTGAATTTGATAAGTTCTGCTTGTCAAATTCTGGATTCAATAAGTCTATCTATTAGATCCTACTCAATAACAACCGAGTCAATATGAGGCTAAGTAGGACACCATCTTATCACTTAGAACTCATGTTCCTAATTCAACACTCTTTCCTTAGGTCTCCATAACCTAATGATCTTAGTAAAGTGTGTAAGGTTCAATGGACCACAAATCCATACTAATAAATCATAGAAAACATTTTTACATGATAAATGTTTCTAGATGTGTCATCTTACATACAAAAGAGATCATATAATCAATTTGTAATTGTATTTGGTTACTACTAGTTAGGCATACTAGTACCATATTTCATATCTTAACTTATTCAATTATGCTCATCATTCAGAGGAAATAATGTGATAATTAACATAACATACATAGACAAATAATCACTCCATTCTTTCAACTTTATAGGGGGATAAAAAAACAATATCTCCTTACTTGCTCAACTAGAATAAACAAATTAAAATTTTATTCCAACCCCTAGATTGACAAAATGTTATGCACCTCCTATACCCTACTTGCGTTCGATGAAAGGTATATATATATATATATATATATATATATATATATATATATATATATATATATATATATATATCTTCAAAACAACATGCATTAGGCAAAATAAATCAATATCAATGTATTCAAGGGTAAATAATAACATAGTAACTCTAATCATCTTATATAAAATTTAATATATATATATAGAGAGAGAGAGAGAGGTCTTACACCTTACATGATCTAAAATCATAAGTTAGCTAAAGTGGAAATTTGTCATCTTAAAAACTCTTACTCACCCTCCCACAGTAAAAAGAAAACACTACAACTCAATGTTGCCCAAACACTACCTACTTACCAAATCTTGTAAATATGGTATCTCAATTTATTTTCACAACTAGAAGAGAGATATGCCAACCATAAAGATGTGTCCATCCATCCAATCTTAAAACTTCTCTCTCACCAAGATTAGAAAACTTTCTCCATAAATTTCAAGGGAGTAAAATCCAACAAAATTCAGAAACAATTCTCATTTATAAGAATACTAAATTAACATCATGTATATAAGACTCCTTTAGATAACATCATAATAATTTAAAAAGAGAATAAGATAATAAAAATTATCCTCTATGTTAACTAAAAGAGATGACACTTCTTCCTAAATCACATATTTTAAGAGTGAAAATTCTATAAACAAACTCCTAATACAATGGAATTATCAAAAAACACAACAACACTCTACTACGAAGATTTCCATTACCCTAGGTGGTACTACAAAAATGGTCTATGAGATTTTCCACTTCTAAGATTTATGAATATAGACATAAAACTAAAGCACATACATTTTAAAATTGAAGCATCCTGAGCTTATTAAACACTCACAAAACACAAATAAAAATATTACTTGATAATCAAGAAGGACGTAATCATACTCGAGGTATTCAATTTAAGTGATCAAACTATGGTAGAAAGCTTTTATTCAGAACTCATGAACTATGATATATACCCATCTACCCAAGCCTCAAATACAACCATCAACATTGGAAAACTTGATAAAATGATCTTCTAAACAACTCAAAGGGGTATAAGTGCTCTTAATAATACACACTCAATGGTCCACAAATTTTATGAATGCCACAAAAATCCAATCATGGTGTAACATGGTTCCGTATTGCGACACCACAAGTCCAAATTCAATTGTAAAACTTCATGTCACTAGGTTCAAAAGACACAAAAATGGTAGAGGACTCATTAGGTTATAGAGTTTGAGCCACAACTCTAATACCACATGTAAAAACACTGTTGGATTAAACATAGAAATACATGATTTTTTTTAATTTAACACATATATCAAATATAGATTAAACTATGAGAATCTATAAAGACCATGAAAATACACATTGTGATAATAGAATCAATCATAATACTGATCTTTAATATCATGAGAGTATACATCCTAATATGAATACATAAAGTACTTACATTAACTCAATTACAACTAAAATAAGTCTACAGCCACCACTATTTATTTAAAATAATAAGTAATTACAAATCTTTATGACAATACTCAATGATAAATACAATACAATACAACCTACATATAGATACATGGCTCTCTGCAGTATGAATTCCTAGAACTCTCTAGTATCTATGGTAATCTCAAGTGTCACCTCAATAGTAATACTATTGTGGAGAGGGAGAGCATCATCCATGTGCTTTTCCACATCAACCACAAACCAAAAATCTCCTACAAAATATCCCATAAGGTAATGGCTCTCCCTTCATAGATTAGCAGATAGTGATGATGTAGGGATCTAGAGAGACTAACAGGTACCTATGTGCAGTATGATTATAAACTAAACATGTAGAGTATCATAGAAATTCGTTCCATTTCAAGATATTGCAAAAACATGTTAACCATACTCATGAAATGATAATATTTCACTAAACATACTTTGGCCTAAATTTTTATAAATGATAAATAATAATGATCTGAATCAATCAAATTCATATAAACTACTTGATCAGACTACTTTTATATGTCATTATGAGACTAGTAAGTCAATGAAGTCCATCTCACTCCTTACTTTGAATCAGTAATGTAGATTGGTCAAATACAACTCAACCATAAGATTCATTTAACGTATATCATATTCACATATAAAATCAAACTAAATGTTAAACATAATAATAACAAAAGCATACATTTATTTGGTCAAATGTATGAATGAATCTTACATTATTTCTATCCCATACTAGAAATAATGACTATAGTGTATACCACGTGGGTAAAATATACATAATTATAGATTTCAATAACCACAATTTGTTTTGAAACACACTACACCTATGATAACCCATATTACCATAATTTAGTATTATAAGACATAACTACCAATTTTTCATAAAAAATCATATAAAATAGTCTTAAATACACAAAAACTTAAGCATTATACAAGAAACTATATATAACAAAGTAAGTCATCATTTTCACAAAACTCAATAGCATACCAACATAGCTTTTAATAAACTTTTAAAGTTTGCATTCACATATATTTAAGTCTTATCAACTGTAAAACACACACTATCCACAATAATAACCAACATGTATATAGTAAAACAATCAATGTAGATATGAGTTTAGACATAATAATTATTATATGTACCATCCAGGTACAACATACTTTTATACTATAGTACCCTATGATATCCCATATTATCATAGGTTCTCAAGTACATAATAACACATAATCCAAACTTATGATTTTTAAGATTCAACTAATCCATGCAGATAATTACAAACAATAATAAAGAATTATATCACCTACGTATACCCTACATTAAAATACATACAAGCATACTAAAGTACCATAACATATAAATATTCATCATGATGTACCATAATATACTAAGTATAGCTAAACATTTATACATAATAACACACTTATAGTATGTAATACACACAAGTATTTCATACTTAATACATATGACTAAGGGTCATTCATATTATCAATAGTGAGTCAGATAATATTAACCCATTATGATTGTTCATTGTAATGACTCATTGCTTCTTATAGACTATTCAAAGGGTTATAGTTTTTTATTTCTATGTAACTTAATGACTTATTCAAATCATCTAATGAACTATAGGTATAATCCATATATACTAGTAATTTCACATCCTAATGTGCACTACGTGTAGGTATTTTAATGATAGGTTCTTTCTAAATCAAAAGTTAGTATTTTAATCATAACTACCAAGAATATAAATCAACAAATAAAGTATTTATAAATATATAAAACATACTTTGCATATAATAGTTAGAAAAACTAGAATTTTATTTTTTTAAAACATAAGTAATCCAATTTTACAACCAGTTTTTATTTGGTGGTTTACAAGCAATCATTAGCTATCTTTAATCAATCTTTTCAATTTTCCAGTACTATTTCTTCTGAGAATATTAACTAAAGAAATCTACTCCGATGGTTCTAATTATTAAATTAGTTGTTACTTAGTACAATGTAACATTTCATGTGACGGGTTTTCTTCTATGAAGGAATCTAAAAATTTTGTTACTTTTAACCCAAAAAAAGAGGTACTTACATTTTATCTGTTAATTCTATTTACACATGGTTATGGTCATCTATACATTAATGACTAATAATCTAGTTTCATTTTACCACTCTCAACAATAGATATCAATTCCAAGATTTATGTCTACCAAACAATAAAACTCTAATGTTACTGAATCTAATATGAAAATCCATTACAAGACTTGAAAATTTATAACAAAACCCAGATTTAATTTCTTATATCAATCAAGCTTAAGAATTTTATCCGAGTCCTACTTCAAATGATGGTTAATTCTAAATTTCCCTCTAATAGCATTTCTATTGGCAAAGTTTGAAACCCATATATGAGGTATTTATTAACCTGATATTTTTTAACTATGTTTCAAGGTCTATACCACATGATTAAATAATAATTTTACTCTATTTATGATTATAATAGTTTATAATCTTCTTACTTATTTTAGACATCTCTTTTTAGATTAAATGAATACATTCCCGATGCCACTTAAATATACTCTTTATAGTTAAGTATATATTCTCGTAAGTATTCAAATAATCTTAAACAAAGCCTATTGTTTTGCATTATTTAAATAATAAAATTTTGGTTAATTATTGACCATATAAATGATAATAAACATTTAATTATATAGTTTATTGGATATTGATTATTTTGGCTGAAATGGGGTGACACCTCATTTGGATAATAGCCATCCTCTAGTATATATTTACTAATTATAGAAGACCAGTTATGCATACATTTGGATTTTATAATTTATACGATATACAATCAAATTATTTTATTATATTTATATAATATTGTACATCTCCCATTTCAAAGTATAACCAACTTATTAAACAATATAAGAACTTTCAAAAGAGTTCATGCTGGATAGTATAAATCCTATTCTTAAATCATATAACATCATTTGTAGAAGGGCAACATCTCAATATATTGAATTTTATTCTATAGCAAAGCATACTAGACCGACTTAATTTTGATCTAAGAAACCAAACAAGCCTGTGGTAAGTGGCACCTCAAGAATATAAGAATATTATATATATAACCTAGAACTGAGCATCTGAAAGTTGACACCTTAACCATAACTTTTAGACTAATTTATCCCTTTGCTAACTTAAATTTATATCACTTATAGAAGCCATGACAAAAGTAGTATTTAGGATCTATATTTTTTAAAATTTTGCCTACACATTTCACTATCACCATACACTATTTATTTATGCTATCACCATAAAATTATAATATAGAATTAATATTGATGCTACATATAGTACATATATCATCATACAACATTAAAATTCATACACACTTATTAGTGTATGGAAATCAACCATTTTTTCTACTAGTTCGTTAAAGAGTACATGGGAGTAGATGAAAAAATCTAGTCTAGACTACTCGGCATAGTTTAGATGGAAGATGCATGAAATGAAGCATTGTATAAATTCAATAAACACCAAGTCTTATCAAAAAAAGGTTTGATAAAATATCAAAAATCAAGGCTTTTAAGATTTTTGACTTGGTGCTTTTATGGGATAAGGCACATGAAAATAAAGGGTAGCAAAATAATTTCATTCTTTTATGGGTTATGCCTTACTAAATCTCTAAAATACTAGGTAACAATGTATTTTGTCTAAAGGACCTCTAAGGTAATGACCTCACTTTTCAAATCAATTGATAGTTTTTGAAACATTATTTATTGGCTACTCTAAATAGAGATGTTTCTAAATGTGATGTCCTCCCAATGAACTCTCACAAGAATGCTTAAGTAAATAATCAAATAATTGGAAAGAACAACTATCAAGGCTAGATGAAACTCATAACTCACACTTCATATATTCTTAAAATGGCACTCTTCACAATAAAATTCCATCAACTCTTTATAAACTCTACTTGAATGCAAAGCATACAAACCACCATATTTTACAAAGGATTTTAAGTCCTTATATAGGAAAATAACCCACATAACTCTAAACATATTAATCCACCTAAGATTCATGCCCTCCTCCACTTGGAGAAAATAAAAACAAGATACAAATCATTCTCCACTAAGGAGTAAACACAAACCTAAAAGTATACACCACTAGGAAATAAAGACAAAACTAAAGGACAAAATACAATCTCCAAGATAATTTATCCACCCTTATCATAGAAGGAATAGTAGATCATGATGAGATCCTTTTTAAAGTGTTCCACTTTATCCTAGGTCCCTTCTTCATATGCAACATGGGTGGACAAATCTGAATAGTAAAATTTACTCCCCACTTTCATGTGCATTCAAAAAAGTAGTGGATTCTCTTTTTCATGAAGATTAAGCCCACTATCAAGGTCCCCACATGAAATTCATCGCATGCCACCTAAGATGCATGAACAATGTTGCTAACAACACCTCAATAGTGAATTGTGTCATCATGAATAGTGTTTGACACCTCATCAATGAATAGTGTCATGATTAATAGTGTTTGACACCTCATCAATGAATAGTGTCCTGCCATCTCATGAGCATGAATACTCATTATTTTTCTCCACATAAAAATGACTATGAGTTCACACATATAAATAGGAGTAGATTGGGTTTTCTTATTTCTAGGGTAGGTTTCCTACTTCCCTAGGTTAAATCTCTCTTGTTTTCCTAGACTAGTTTCCTATTTTCTATATTTCTTTCATAGTTAGTTTTGTTGCTTTCTTTAGTAATTTTCTTAAAACTATTGAATAGTTTAGAAAAATTCTTATGTTGGAAATATGAAAAACCCACCAAAATAAATGTGATAACTCAAGAAGTGCAAAATTGGCATCCACCATAATTTAGTCTTATAGTACTCAAGGTTTTGGAATTGAGATACATGTTACTACTGGCACTGAATATGATGATGGTGTGGTACTACTAACTTGTGGTATCAGGTCACTTCCTATGGGCTATTACCCAATCTATGAAGCTAACATTGGATGAACTAAATTGCTTATGCTCACATTCTATGTTATTGAACGAGCACCCAAAGGTCAAGAGGCATCCTCACTCAACTCCTCATAATGAAAAGCTTGTTTAAGTACAAAATTATACTCCAAATCTATAAAATGGTCAAAGTTTATGTTGATAATAGGGTCAATTATTTCTTCCTATGGGGGATCTAGCACATGAGCTTACACTACAAGTTTAAAGGGGGTAGACACTTTTTTTACATCTTCTGTTACCAAAATCTATAGTGACCCAGTGCATACTTCACCCATCAAATGTTAATCTTGATCTATAGCTTCATTGCTTCTCTCCTCCTCGTGTTAATGCAATTCAAGAGATCCCTCCCCATGTCCTTCCCACGCACTACAGGTTCTCTCATCACTTTTAGGTTTCAAATATTTCATCATCTTATGCCTTCTCTTATTATAAGTCTATATTCTAAGCTCTCAAATGTCAATCTTCTTGTCCCCTTCCATTGTGCCTCACTCACACATCCTTTTCTTGCCTATTTTGCTGCTCATACATGAAAAGACTTTATCCTTCCATTCTTATGGTTTCAAATTCATAATCCACCATCATTTTCTTAAGCTATATGCTAAATTATTTCACAAATGTGCCTTTGGGCTCATGCAAGAATTGATACTCTGATTCTTCAGGGTTGGAGTTGTTGATAATACAAACTCAAGCATGTAACTATTCATCACTCCTTATCACCATCTATCTATAGATCTTGTCCAAGTGACGTCAAGGTTGTCAAGCTTTCTAGGTGTTTTTTTTTCACTCAAGGTGCAATCCATAGCTTTACCTTATGTGAGTCACATAAGCAGCCAACCATCAGTACACATGCTCAAGTAGTTCATAAAATAAGACCTCATATAGAGCGTCATATAGGTTGTTATAGACCCACTTCCTTGTATTCTATTCTTTATGGGATGGATGCTTCAATGCAAAAATTTCTTTCACCTATTGCATCTAGCACTTTATGTTCTCGAGGGAGAGTCAAATCATTATTCTATCACATCATTCAGCAACAAAATTCAACATGGCTCCCAATAACAAAACCAAATGTTTTATATATTTAGGGGTCTCAATTCATTCTCTATCAATCACTTATTTGGCTATCCAACTTGGTTCTAGACTTGTTACAACTAGGCACAAATATGTAATAATCCCATAAAACTCAAAATTTATCACTTGACTACATCGGCATCAATCAACATAAGGTGCAAGCATTATGTGCTCACCTAAAGCACAATTGATAAATAATTGAGGTCTGTGTTATACTAGTTTTGTTATGGTGTAACTCATTCTTCATAAGACTTGGTCATTACAACAATGGTGTTGGCAAGTTTATTAAAAAAAACCATTTCTAGACTAGGTTGATGGTATGTAGGTGCAAATCCTCTTAGGGGAGCTCATTCTAGTCATTGGGACATAAGCTTATATTTGGTGGTTCTATTCTTTCAAGGGTGCAAAAATTTATTTAACTAGGCTTAGCACCATTTGACATTAAGATGGGTCAAGGGCATTGCTTTTGATCAAAGTTTTATACTTAAGTTAGTACCTTAGGCATAGGTATCATTACTTAGCACGGGGCCTTTCCTACATTTAGAGTATTCCCACATAATATGATGACATCATCATAAATTATAGAGATGTTATTAATGCTCTAAACCAAAACTTTGTTTAAATAGCTCATTCATATATTTAACTAACTATTATACTTATTTTAAATGTTACGTAGTTCAATACTGAGGTGAAAAACATTCAATCAAAAGACACCATGTATTACAAAAACCAATCTTCATTTACTTATTATGTCAAATATAGAGTATAGTTCATATTATGAAAATATATTAAATGCTCATCTAAACTACTACACGACCCAGTGTCTCACAAAAAATCTTAGGTGGTACAGGGTGGAGCCTCAAAGTCATCCATGTTAATCCTTATATTCAGAGTCAATTGAATTACTATTACCTAGAACCAATTCTATAGAGCTTCGCTACATCAAAGTTGCATCCCATCTCACTAGTTTAAGCTTGGCTTTATATCACTTACGAGCATCCTCATGCTAGGGTGGAGTGTGCAGGTTGGGTATAGATCTAGAGTTTTATCAATCATTTCATTAGTTGTATTATTTTGTGCCCTTCACATTGTGATAGCCATGTGCTATAACTCTTTGAAGATACCCAAGTCATCATAGAATTAGTTATCCACCAAAGTGTATGTCGAGTGTGCACAAATCCATACTTAGATGAATTAGGGGGCCAATAGTATTGATTGTGAGAATTTTGGCTCATAAGGGACCTTATCCCACAAAAATTAACTTAAATTGACTTGATTCTGCATGAAGATTGACAAAAAGAGGTGGTTGGTTGTGCATAGGTCAAGAAATAGACTTGCATTACTATAACCACACCTATTTGGTTTATTTAAATGTAAAATTAGGGTTAATCAAGTAACATTAATTGGATTTTTATTTTAAAAAATTACACACACACACACACACACACACACACACACACACACACACACACACACACACACACACACACACACACACACACACTATATATATATATATATATATATATATATATATATATATATATATATATATATATATATATATATGCAATTAGGATACTTGTAATTAATGCATCTGTGAATTTGTGAATCAATATTCTCTTAACCCTCACTATAATATTTACATTATGAGTTATTCATTAAATTTAATTTAGGAAAACTTAAAACTCTTATAAATTTCATTAATCAATCTTGAAGACCTTGCAAAACAACCATAATTTTTTCTAAAATGAACACCAAGTGTAAAAGGTACACCTTAAAAATCTTAGGGTCAATATTAAAAATATGTACTAAATGATAACTCATTTAACTTTAATTCTAATTTTATTATCGATAATCACTCTAATTTTTTATATATTTTTAAATAAAAATAAATAATAAAATAACTCATAATTAAATATAATTTTTAATTATTACAAATAAACATGTTCATTTTCCAAACCCTTTTATTACACATTATAATTTCAATAGTGTGTGAGATTAATCACATCGTCACATCTAGTCTACCATTCAAAATAATGTTAATAAACTTTAAGTCTATTGGTTTTCATCTTGTTTGACTTGAGGTTTTGTTTTATGCCCAACAATTAAAATATAGTTAACTAAATATGTTGTTTAAACTGGTTAAATATATGAGTCTATATTTAAAAAGTCATAAATTGCATAGCTTTGTATCAACTTTGATCAAACATCCATGAACATAGAAGACTTAGACTAATCATTAATCATTTTCTTTTATAAACTCTCTTTTTATCTATCATTCCAACAAGAAAACCATAGTTGTAGAGTTGCAAAATTCTCAGCATAATCCATGACTTTGTTCTTTGGTCTATTTTTGTCTTGCAGTTACAACCTCACAGTTCGGCAAATGCGATATTAGACTCAAAAAGCACCATATTATTCATTTAATGTGTTATATTGTTTTCTAATGATGTATTATATAGTAATAAAGGCTTCTTATTTTTCATTTTTAATCCTTCTAATAATGTTCTGAGACAAAGAGTCAAAATATATTGAACGTAGCTAAAATATGATTGTCCTATCATACTATTTAATTTTCCATAATATTTTGATTTGTCATTGATTAACTTATTTTTTAAACCTGATAAGTTGATATTCTACATAAATATCTTTAGCAAAACCCTGATCCTCTTATATTTACAGGGCTTGTCTTCTTTTTATCTTGGTAGGAACAAACTGAAAAGAAATACAAATTTTGATTGTTAAGTTGTCATGTGTATGTGTCTCTATATATAGACAGAGAGAGAGAGAGAGAGAGAGAGAGAGAGAGTGTGTTTTTTTGAAATAAATCAAAAAATTTCTATTGTATATTTTTAAATAGCCCTTTGACATTTTAAACAAATTTTATTTGAGGGTCTAACCATTTTTTTCATTTTTTACAAAGTCAGCGCTATGAAAGTGCGACATTATACTATAAATCCATAATATTTTTTATAAGTGTTTAATCCTATAAAGTATCTAGATTGGAGTTATCTAGGGTGAAATGGGTAGAGAGAGTTTAGGGCACAAAGATGATAAACTATCTTTAAAGTAGGTCAATTAAGTGATAAAACTTAAATAAATATATATTGAATTTATTAAACTGAGTAAGCTAAAAATAATAAGTACAACTATGCTAGATATATAAATTACAAAGAAGTAAGGTACTTAGCTAGTTCTAATGCTAATGTAGTTATAAATATAGAATAGGTAGGAAGCAAACTAAAAGATGATTTTGGAACAGTCCCTAAATTTTGGATTGAGTGCATATGGGATTATGAACACTATCATTAGTCTAGGTCTATTGCATCGACACTACTATCTGAATCTGATGTATGTATCATGTATGAAATACTTGTTGAAAAAGGATGTGACCACTTGAATGCTTTTGGGTTTGTCTTTGCCTTCACTCTGGTGTACTTAGATCTAAGTCATGGATTGTTGCTTCTAAAACACTAGTTCTTCATCTTCATGATGACACTAGGGAAAAATGTTTTAGTGGACACATGATGTCAAGCCGACCCCATAGAACCCTCTATCAATGAGCATTGTTTACATAGCTAATACTCTAAAGAGGGCCTCAAACTGATGTAGTTCTTCCCTACATGTTAGATTCTGTGTGAGCCCTATAATATTTGTAAAGAAATTACAATAGTGACCTATCTTTTAACTTGGTAAATATAGTTCTTGGATTGTTGCTTTAGTATTTCAGACCTGTGTATGTGTTTTCCCCATCACTAATATGAAAATAAGAGAAAATATGGAAGCTTTTCTTACTTGAATGCTTGATTGAATGTCTTTTTTAAGCTGCTTGGTGAGTAGGTAAGAAATTTCTAGGTGATGAATGAATGAGGATTGATTTTTTATGTATATCAATTCCTTTAGAGAAATAATTTGTATTAAAACACTTAGACCGACCATTAAGATAAATTTTATTTACAAATTAGATGACTTTAAGGAAATAGATACTTGTGTTAGAGCAAGGCACTTGCATCAATGTATGTGTATGTCTTAGATGCTAGTGTCCAGACAACAGAAAAGTAGGTACATACTCAAAAATTATAGAGATAGAAGATAAGCATGTTTTAAGCATTCTAGGTAAGATAGAACCTATTTGAGTCATCAACATAGGACTAGTCAGACCAAGAAATAGGTCAAAAAACACAAGATAGAGTAGATGAAATATATTAGAAAGTGAGAAAGGCCCAAAACTAAGCAGAATAACCAATATCTAAGTTTTTTAGATGTAAAAAATTGGGTGATATATAATCCAAAAATAATGTCTACATTTACCCCCCTTTATTCTAGTAATGAAGTTATTAGTTTAAAGTGAATGAATGCATACCTAAGTGTGTATAGCACACTTTTATTTTGTTTGAGTCTAATTTGACTTATTTATTGGTGATTGACCTACAACCAAGAGTATGTTATTGACATAATTAGTGTATATAATCTAGAATTGAATGTATTTGCAATGATTGAAGCTAAAAGAGTAAGGCTTACTAGTACACATATGTATGGATGTAATCATCTTGCCTATTCACAAGTAGATTTGGAAGATGTATCATCATGAGGCTCTGATACTAAGATTAGGACAAACATGTATAAATCTAAAAAGTACATATATCTAAGAAAATAGAGAGAGATAGAGAGATTGGAAGGCACATGCCCCTAACCTTAGAGAAAATATGAGTTGATATAGCTTAATTGTGCAACCCAATCATACTTCTAACCTAGTGAGTATGAGAGAATAAAGTCAATTCATACTATCAAATTATTAAGGCTAGATGATACAATTAATTCCAACCTAAAAACTTGACAAAATTGAGTGATTTAATCACCTCAACAATACCAAAAATGAACCAACTATTGTAGTACATTATCACAATATAGCCCTTAAAGTGCATCCTAATGGGTGATGATAGTACCTGAGAATATTTTGAAATCTAAAACTAATTTGTATTTTGTAGTACTAGGTGTATATTGTATAGCATATGTACCTTAGATATGTCTCATGCTAAAACTATGTATAATAATGGTATAAATGTATAGAATTCTATCACAACTATGAATATTAATTATATAACTATGTACTTTCACCAATTTAAAAATTATGTAATTGTGGAGAATATACTTTCAAAGCATGCCCTCACTATATATGGATAAATCAAGAAAATTGAACAAGTCCCAATGTGGAAGACATGTTTTCAAAACATGCCTCCACTGACTCTAGGTGTGTTGAATACTGAATGAGTGTGGAGAACATGCTTCTAAAGCATACCCCCATTGAATATAAAAACTTTGAATGTATAGAAGACATTCCTATATGACATACATTCACTACATATAAAAACTGATATATGTACTAAATATTGAATAAGTGTGGAGAACATGCTTCTAAAATATGACTCCACTAAATTTGAAACTGTGAATATGTTAAATTCATGCCTATACGACATGAATCCACTAATATTCCCCACATTGAGTTGAGAGAAGAAAATAAACTATTATTTACCTCACCTCAAAAGGATAAGACAACTATATAATCTATGAATGTAACCATGCATCATATAGAAGAACATGTCTATGTAAATGTATCATTAAAGCGTATAGAATAGTGTGATCACATGAAGGCCTAAGATAAATGATAAATATCATGAAAACATCTAGATAATAATAATATAAGCTCAACAATAAAATCAAGCACACACACAAGATCACCCAAAATGAAGTCAAAAGTGTAACAACACTGTTGAGTTAGACATAGAAATACATTAAAAAAATTAATTTAACACATATACCAAATATAAAATACACTATGAGAATCTATAGAGATCATAATAAATACACATTGTGATAATAGAAACAAGCATAATACATCACATAATCTTGATCTCTAATATCATGAGAGTACACGTCATAATGCAAATACAAAAAGTAATTACATAAACTCAACTACAACTGAAAAAAGTCTAAAACTACCGTTGTTGATTTAAAATAATAAGTAATTACAATTTTTCATGACAATACTCAATGATAAATTCAATATAATACAATGTACATATAGATACATGGCTCCTCGGAGCATGAGTTCCTTAGACTCTCTAATATTTGTGGCAATCTCAAGTGTCATCTCAATAGTAGTACTATTGTGGAGAGGAAGAGCATCATCTGAGAAATTTTCTACACCAACCAAAAACCAATGATCCCCTGGAAAATCTCCCATCATGTAATGGGCATCCATAGATAAATAAATAGTGATGGTGTGGAAATCTAGAGAGACTAGCAAGTACTCATGTGTTTTATGATTCTAAACTAAACATGTAGTGTATCATAGAAATCTATTTTATTATGAGATATCATAAAAACATGTGAATTATACTCATGAAATTATAATCTCTCACTAAACATACTTTGTCTTAAATTTTTACAAATGATAAATAATAATGATCTAGATCAATTAAATTAATACACACCACTTGATCACACTGCCTTTATTTGTCATTGTCAGACTAGTAAGCCAGTGAAAACAATCTCACTCCTTAATTGAAATCAATAATGTAGATTATTAAAATAAAACTCAACCACAAGATTCATTTAATTTACATCTTATTCACACATAAAATTAAACCAAATACTAAACATAGGAGTAACCAAAGCACACATTTCTTCTATCAAATGTATGAATGAATCTTACATTATTTCTATCCCATACTAGAAATAATGACTACAATCTATACCACCTGGGTAAAATATACATAGCTATATATTTCAACAACCATAATTTATTTTGAAACAAACTACACCTATGATAACCCATAATACCATATTCTAGTATTCTAAGACATAACTACCAATTTTTTATAAACAATCATATAAAGTAGTCTTAAATACATTAAATCTTAGGCATTATACAAGTAACTATATATAATAAATCAAGTCATCATTTCCATATAAATCAATAACATACCAACATAGCTTTTGTTAAACTTTCAAAGTTTGCATGTACACACATATAAGTTTTACCAACTGTACAATGTATGATATCCACAACAATAACTAGCATATATAGTAAAGCAGTCAAGATATAAATTTATGTATAATAATTATAGTATGTACCACTTAGGTACAACATACTTTTATACTATAGTACCTTATGATATATCATACTATCATAGGTTCCCAACTACATAACAACACATAATCTAAACTTATGATTTTCAAGACTCAACTGATCCATGAAGTTAATAACAAGTAACAATAAAAAATTATATCACCAAGGTATACCCTACATTAAAATACATACAAACATAGTAAAATATCATAACATATAAACATTCATCATGATATACAATTATACACTAGGTATAGCTAAATATTTATGCATAATAACACACTTATAGTATGTAATGCACACAATTATTTCATAATATATATGACTAATAATCATTCATATTATCAGTAGTGAGTTGGATAATTTATAACCCATTAAAATTGTTCATTCTAATGACTCATTATTTCTAGGACACTATTCTGAAGGTTATAATTCTTGATTTCTATGTAACTTAATAACTTATTCAAATCATATAATAAACTATATGTATAATCCCTATATACTAGCACTTGCACATCCTAATGTGCATTACATGTAGGGATTCTAATCCTATGAAATTTTTAAACCATGGTTTAGTATTTTAATCTTAACTACCAAGCATAGAAATTAAAAAATGAAGTAGTTATAAATACATAGAACAAACTTTGCACACAACAACTATAAAACCTAGAACTTCATTTTTTCCAAAATACAAGTAATATATTTTACAACCAGTTTATATTTGAGGGTTTACAAGAAATCATTTACTGTCTTTAATTAATATTTTTAATTTTTTGTTAATATTTCTCTTGAGAATATTAACTAAATAAATCTGCCCCCATGGTTCTAATTATGCAATTAGTCATAACTTAGTACAATGTCACATATCATGTGATGGATTTTCTTATATCAAATAATATAAAAAATTTGTTAGTTTTAACCCATTACAAGAGGTAGTTACATTTTACCCATTCATTTGCATTTACACATGGTTATCGTCATCTATACAATAATGACTAAGAATCTGGTTTCATTTTACCACTCTCAAAAATAGATATCAATTCCAAGATTTATGTCCACCGAACAATAAAACTCTAATGTTATTGAAGATAATGTGAAAATTCATTACAATACTTGAAAATTTATATATATAAAAAAAACCCATATTTAATTCCTTATATAAATCAAGCTTACGATCCATCTGAGTTCTACTTTAAAATATGTTTAATTATAAATTTCCCTCTAATAACATTTCTATTGGCAAAGACAAATACCCATACATGAGGTATGTATTAACTTGATATTTTTCAACTAAATTTCAAGGTCTATACCACATGATTAAATAATAATTTATGTCTTTTTATGATTATAATAGTTTATAATTTTCTTACTTATTTTATACATCTCTTTTTAGATTAAATGAATACATTCTCAATGCCACTGAAATATAGTCTTTAAAGTTAAGTATATATTCTCCTAAGTATTGAAATAATCTTAAACAAAGCCTACTATATAGCATTGTTTAAATGATTAAAAAAATTATTATTACTCATCATATAAAGGATAATAAACATTTATTTATATTGTTTGTTTTGAAATTGATTATTTTGGTTGAAATGGGGTGATGCCTCATTTAGATAATAACCATCCTCTAATATATATTTACTAATTTTATAAGACCAGCTATACATATATCTAAATTTTATAATTTATACAATATAAAATCATATTATCTTATTAAATTTACATAATATTATACATCACCCATTTTAGAGTATAACTAGATTATTAAACAGTATAAAAACTTTCAAAAGAGTCGACACCAGAGAGTATAAATCATATTCTTAAAGCATATAATCTCATTTGTAGTAGGACGATGCCTCAATATATTGAATTTTATTCTAAAGCAAAGCATACTGGTCCAACTTAATTTTGATCTAAAAAACTAGACAAACCTATGGTAAGTTGTGCCTCAAGAATATAAGAATGTAGTATGTATAACCCAGAACTGAGCATATTCAAAAGTTGACACCTTAACCATAACTTTTTGACTAATTTGTCCCTTTGCTAACTTCAATTGATATCACTTACATAGGCCATAATAGAAATAGTACTTAGGATCTATATTTTTTTAGATTTTGCTACACATTTCACTATCGTTGTACACTATTTATTTCTACTATCGCCATAAAAGTTGATAAAAAAATACATATTGATGATACATATAGTCCATATATCACCATACGGCATTCAACTCCATGCACACTTATATATATATGGTTATCTTACTTGGGAAGGGCAATGCCAATTAAATAACCAAACTATTTTTTAAAAGAACATATAGAGGGTGTAAGGGGGAATTGACACCCTACATAATATATTCTACTCAAAAACATATAGTCTACCTTGCAGTAAGGCAACGCCTTAACTAGTGCATTAATTTTATAAAGCACAAGTAATTTAGACACCAAACTAAATATATATGCTTAGCTGGCATATGTCTAAGCAACTTTCCATCAATATAGTATTTATACATGCCAAAATAATATATATAGTTTATATTCATATACCCCAAATCATTTTAACACCATACACCTTCTTTTTGTATAAAAAACATAGACTTTGTACTATATAAATTGATAATGTTATAGTGATTAAAAGTGTAATTGAAAACCAAAATCTTAAAATCCTAAGGCATTAACCTAAGGTCATCAGTTTGATTTATATAAAATAATATAGAATTTTATGAATCTACAACATACCCAGGTGTTAATGGAAATTATGTATATCTATATTTTATTCATTTCCTACACAAATTTAATCATGACTACACCTACCTAGCATTCTCCATTTTTTTTTTCCTAAAATCATGCTCCTTGCTTCTTCTCTGGGATTCTCTCTAAATTTTTTCCCATCTTGCCTAAACTATCCAAAATTCTTCTATAATTCTTTTTCTTAAATAAAAAATAGATGGTAATTTTTTTTTCAATATTTTTTTTTTGGCTTTTTGTTTTTATCTTTTTGGTTTTGTTAATTTTAAGACATTTAATTATTTTTTTGTTTTTCTAGATTTTTAATTTTTTTCTCTCTTTTTTACTAATTTGAATGGTTTTTTTCCTTTTTCTAAAAAATAATTCTTTTTTTAAATATTTTTATATTAAATTTTAATTTTATATTAAATTAATTTAATATTTAATTACACTTTAATAATTTACTGATAAAATCATAAATAATCCTATTTAATTTTACCTTTATTAAATTTGTCTTTATGTGTATTAATGGTATATCATGCTAAGCACATAAGAAATTTATTTCTATAATTTACCTACTCAGACAATCACATAAAATAATAATTTAAACAAACACCAGAAGTAACCATTTTAAAATTCATTTTATACCATGATTAATTATTGTGGTGTATGCAAGGTTTCGCTAGCTCTCTATAGACCTATGATGGCTCTATCTACATCATCCTCTCTAATGATGTTCTCCCTTTGATATGCTCGAGGGATGAATTTTCCTATATCCACCTCAAAACATGTAGGTAATTAGATCATATCACATGATAATCTTAAGATAATAATATACAACTGAAACAATACATTAATATGCTTAAGTTATATATATATATATATATATATATATATATATATATATATATATATATATATATATATATATATATATATATATAATCATCTAACTTTAAAATATTATGCTATTCTATAGTAGCATAAATCTCAAGCTTAGTTAGAAATATAACCATATCTAAATTTGTTCATTTTTTATATCCACGGATAACTTAACAAGATTCTCTGGTGAAGAATCGAGATGTAACATCCTTCCCCCTAAAGACTGTCATCGTCCTTGATGAATCTTATTTAAAAATAAGTTCTCAATAAAATCATTTCTTAACAAAGTAACAACATGATATACAATGTCAAACTAAGCAAATAATTAGTAATTTATCTGTAGAACTCATTATGATTCCTTGAAATTGATTTATTCATGAAATATTGGTCCTATAATACCCTATTTAGTGGCATCTCCAAATTAATCAAACATGATTACAAGTATTATTTACTCTGATTAATTCTGTCATGACCACTCTAGGGTCCAAAATTATCAAGGCAAGTTTATATACTATAGTACTGACCACTTCTATTACCTTGAAGGGTCCCACATATCTTAATAAAATTTTCACTGACTTCTTAAGATCACACAAGATCATCATGCAAGCCAAAATAAATGACCAAAGAAATTTTCACAAAATCTTCCAGCCCTCAACACATCTCTCTAACTTAGAGAGTGTTTTTCTCATTTCAAATAAAAATATTTAAGGAATCTAGAAAAAATAATGTGCATAAGTTAAGACTATCGCTACTCCACATAGCTTTGGATAAGTATAATATTTTAATACTATCACCACTCCACGTAGCTCTTGACAAGTATGATGTTGAATAGGAACTAGAAATACATCATTTCCAATGTATATCAAAATTATACAATATATGTCCATAGTATACATATGTATAGCCATAAGACTAAATTTGATAAGTTTTGCTTGTCAAATTCTAGATTCAATAAGTCTATCTATCAAATACTACTAAATAACAACTAAATCACTATGAGGCTAAGTAAGATACCATCCTATTGCTTAGAACTCTTATTCCTAATTCAACAATCTTTCCTTAGGTCTCCATGATCTAACGATCTCAGTAAAGTGTGTAAGGTTCAATGGACCACAAATCCATACTAATAAATCATAGAAAACTTTTTTACATGATAAATGTTTCTAGATGTATCATCTTACATACAAAAGAGATCATACAATCAATTTGTAATTGTATTTAGTTACTACTAGTTAGGCATACTATTATCATATTTCATAGTTTAACATATTTTATTATGCTCATGATTCATAGGAAATGATGTTATAATTAACATAACATACATAGACCAAGAATCACACCATTCTTTCAACCTTATAGGGGGATAAAAAAAACAATATCGCCTTACTTGCTCAACAATAATAAAATATGTTAAAATTTTATTCCAACCCCTAGATTGACAAAATGTTATGCACCTCCTATACCCTACTTGCTTCTAATGAAAGGTATATAAATATCTCTTCAAAACAACATGCATTAGGCAAAATAGATCAATATCAATCTATTCAAGGGTACATAATAACATAGTGACTCTAAGCATCTTATATATATATATATATATATATATATATATATATATATATATATATATATATCAAGATTATACACCTTACATGGTCTAAAATCATAAGTTAGATAAAGTGGAAATCTATCATCTTAAAAACTCCTACTTACCCTCCCAAGGTAAAAAGAAAACACTACAACTCAATGTTTCCCAAACACTACCTACTTACCAAATCTTGTAATTATGGTATCTCAATCTATTTTCACAACCAGAAGAGAGATATGCCAACCATAAAGATGTGTCCATCCATCCAATCTTAAAACTTCTCTCTCATCAAGATTAGAAAACTTTCTCCATAAATTTCAAGGGAGTACAATCAAACAAAATCCAAAGAGAATAATAAATCAACATCATGTATAGAAGACTCCTTTAGACAACATCATAATAATGTTAAAAGAGAATAAGATAATAAAAATTCTCCTCTATGCTAACTAAAATAGATGACACTTCTTCCTAAACCACATATTTTAAGAGTGTAAATTCTATAAACAAACTCCTAATACAATGGAATTATCAAGAAACATAACAACACTCTACTACGAAGATTTCCATTGCCGTAGGTGGTACTAAAAAGAATGGTCTATGAGATTTTCCACTTCTAGGATTTATGAATATAGATACAAAAGTAAAGCACATACATTTTAAAATTGAAGAATCCCAAGCTTATTAAACACTCACAAAACTCAAAGAAAAATATTACTTGATAATCAAGAAGGACGTAATCATACTCGAGGTATTCGATTTAAGTGATCAAATTATGGTAGAAACCTTTTGTTCAGAACTCATAAACTATGATATATACCCAACTACCCAAGCCTTAAATACAACCATCACCATTGGAAAACTCAATAAAATGATCTTATAAACAACTCAAAGGGGTTAAGTGCTCTTAAGAACACACACTCAATGGTCCATAAATTTTATGAATGTCACAAAAATCCAATCATGGTGTAACATGGTTTTATATTGAGACACTATAAATCCAAATGCAATTGTAAAACTTCATGTCACTAGGTTCAAAAGACACGAAAATGGTAATGGACTCTTTAGGTCCTAGACTTTTAGCCACAACTTTGATACTACATGTAACAACACCATTAGATTAGACATAGAAATACATGATTTTTTTTAATTTAACACATTTATCAAATAAAGATTAAACTATGATAATCTATAAAGACCATGAAAATACACGGTGTGATAATAGAAATAAGCATAATACATCACATAATACTGATCTTTAATATCATGAGAGTATACATCATAATACAAATACATAAAGTAATTACATTAACTCAGTTACAACTGAAATAAGTCTACATCTACCACTATATATTTAAAATAACAAGTAATTACAAACTTTATAACAATACTCAATGATAAATACAATACAATACAATCTACATATTGTTAGGATTGTGGAGCTAAAAGCTTCACTGATGCAGACATGGAGGAGGTTGCAGAATGAGTTGCTAAGTGTCAGAAGTGTTTGGCGTTGGTCTGGCCAACCGGCGTCGGCAGGGTAAGACAGAAAGGCAACCGACGTCGGTCATATATCGGCCGGCGTCGGCGACCCCAGGCAGACAGGGACCGACGTCGGTCGCCTGTGTAGTTTGACTATGAGTTATTTACGGGCAGTGAGCTAACGAACCAAGTGTTTGCATGAAGAGATCTAATTTTAGACTGAGAGCTGCGGATCTAATTATGGTAATTAGATGTCTAATCATTGTTTGGATGAGATCTATATAATAGACTCATGGTTGTATTGGAAAGGTGTGCTAGGGAGTAAGAGAGCATAATTATAAGCTCCTTCTGTGTGTGAGGTAGAGCTATGGTGCATTCCTCCTAGTGCCACAGTACCAGGTGTGTTGGTGCTAGATTGGAGAGCCAGCTGGGTTCTTCAAGAGTGTAGGATCTTGGTCACAGTTGCATGGCCTATATAGGAGATCTACATGGTAAGTAAGATCGTTGATCTGCAGGTGTATGTGTGTGCAAGGTCGAGGTTCACAGGTGATTGGAACCATTGTTTGATTTGTAGGTGTGCAAGGTCATATAGACAGCAACACAACAGGGAGCAGTATCAGGCAGGATCTACTTGGAGTACAGGTGTGTACTCGGATAGAGCAAGAGGAAGGCAAGGGAGTTCCTTCCATAAGTATGGTCTGTTGAATTGCAGGTTGTTGCAGATTCATGGGAGATCTACTTGAAGTACCTTGAGTACTTGTGGAGCACGTGGAGTGCCTGTGGAGTGCGTGGAGCACTTGTGTTGTGCGTGGAGCACGGGGAGGTGAACACCAACTCTGTATTTGAGTTGGGTGTTGGGACCTGTGAGAGGGAGAGCTTTGGGGAGAAGAATTACTGTTCACTTGAGGCGTGGGAAACCTCTGTAAGGTGGTGGAGAAGAAGTGGCATCTTCTTTATTGTATTCTTTTCTGTATAAAGTGTTAATACAATTTGGTATTGTCTCTCATATCATGTGTTATTCTGAATTCTAGTTACTTGGTGAATCTAGTTAATTTTCGCATACTAAGTTGCTTGGTATTAGTAATCAAATTGCATGCTTCCGGTGTACACCCTCCCAACAAGTGGTATCAGAGCCTTGGTTGTAGGTTCTTGAGCTTGATACCAACAGGTGGTATCTGAGCTGAGGTTGGAGGAAGCAGGTTTTGTGTTTGGTTACAGGCCACTCTCAGGGGTTTCTGATCGAGTGGGAGTAGAGCAACTGCAGATCAAAGTAAGCTAAGAATGGAGGAGTTGAAAAGCACAGATGGTCACTCACGGTCCTATGGAAAGAAAGAGCAGGTAAAAGATTATTGTTGGTTGGTAACAGATCAGCATGAAGAAACTAAAGATACAGATGTAGCCGTTGTTGTTGCACAGGATGTTCTTGCAGGTTTCTTGGATAAAGTTGAATCTTGGATAAAAGATTCGGTTGCCTCTTTCCATGCAGTTCCAGGTAGAGGAGCTGGTGAGCCTTGCCAAAGGATTGGCAAAGGGGAAGTGAAGCTGAAATTGCAGGCGGCCAACACACAGGTGTTGATGAATGTCATGCAGGTCCCAGGTTTGGAGATATGGCTAATTTCTTCAGAAAGATTGGGTGATGAGAGATGCACAAGAACTCTCACAGCGGATGCACTTGAATTAGCTGGTGGTAAGAAAACAGGTATCCTTTATCTACTTGTTTATATTACTGATTCTTCTTTTGTTGCGGAGACGTGGCTTCGTAGGCTTGGTCACATGAGCAGGAAGGAGATGCATGTTCTTAAGCGGAAGACAGATATATTTGACAGGCTTAAGAACTGGAAAGCCTTGGTGTTTATGGAGGAGATGGCGGACAGAACCCAGTGGATGTGGCTGGATACTTCTGAGCAGGGCAGTTTGGACATGGATATTGATTCAAAGAAGCTCGCGGGTAAAAAGTCATCACTCACAGGCGAACACAGACACCGATGTCGGTCAGTAGGAACCGGCGTCGAACAGACAGGTGCCGATGTCGGTCATGTGCAGACCGAAGCCGACGATGTCGGGCAGGGTAAAACCGATGTCGGTCATGGGACCGACGTCGGCAGAATGTAAGACCGATGTCGGTCAGAAAGACCGACGTCGGCAGCAGGGACACCAGCGCAGGCAGGTTGGTAGTCAGGTACAGACGCATGGAACCGACGTCAGTCGGATGCAGACTGTGGAGTGACCGAGGTCGGTTACTGTAATGAATTTTGGGTGGACAGCAAGCTGTCAAGGAGTCTCAAACACCCATACGGAGGACTGAAGGTGTAAGTAGGCCCTCAAATTTGTTGTTCCTCTTCTTCATACTTGTTGCTGATTGTAGAGCAGGAAGGATCCAGGATACAGGTGTGAGCTTGTCATGGATGAGGATGTGATTCCTTGGAGGAGAACCAGACAGGTTTGTTTTGGTAGAGATGCCAGCAGGTATAAAAGCACAGAGACGAATGGATTCCTTAGTAGAAGAATGGAGAGAACGGATACATGAGACGGAAGACCAGGTATATGGTCTTGTGGAGCTGCAGGACAGTGGTACAGGTTTTGACAGGTGGAGGACAGAGCATGGCTTCAGTCAATGTCAGGGTAACTACTGTGGTTTGACTTACCAAGGGGATGGTGATTGCAACATCATTCTGTTGCTGTATGTGGATAGTATGCTAGCTAGCAGGGGTGTACATACAGGGTTTTGCTGAGCTAAGGGTAAGATTAGTTCAGTGGCATGTCAGGAGGAGTTTGGAGCAGCGGAATTCTTTGACATGGGAGGCATGGAGATCACAGGTTGATTTTGTCTCGAGTGGGAGCTGATGTGAATCAGGTGTTGGCGAGGTTCGGGATGCAGAACCGGGAGAACACTAAGGGCTGGACAGGTACAGTGTCCGAAATCACATGAGGTCTGGTATAGACCTGAGTATTCCCATGCAGTGGGAGCTGTCAGAGAGTTAGGAGCCAATTCGTGGAAGTGGATTCTCAGGTTTTCTGAGAGGGACCGGCAGCAGGTGTTGCTATGCAGGGTCAGGACTTCACTACATGTATTTGTAGGTTCGGATGTGGCAGGTTACTCGGATGACAGGTGGTACACCACGGGATGTGTGGTGGGTTGTCTTCAGGTGGGAGCTTGAAGAGGGATACAAACCAGGAAACAGATTAGACAGAGTACAGGTACAGGTACAGTGCAGCTGTTTATCTCCAAGTGGGAGATTGTTAGGATTGTGGAGCTAAAAGCTTCACTGATGCAGACATGGAGGAGGTTGCAGAATGAGTTGCTAAGTGTCAGAAGTGTTTGGTGTTGGTCTGGCCAATCGGCGTCGGCAGGGTAAGACAGGAAGGCAACCGACGTCGGTCATATATCGGCCGGCGTCGGCGACCCCAGGCAGACAGGGACCGACGTCGGTCGCCTGTGTAGTTCGACTGTGAGTTATTTCTGGGCAGTGAGCTAACGAACCAAGTGTTTGCATGAAGAGATCTAATTTTAGACTGAGAGTTGCGGATCTAATTATGGTAATTAGATGTCTAATCATTGTTTGGATGAGATCTATATAATAGACTCATGGTTGTATTGGAAAGGTGTGCTAGGGAGTAAGAGAGCATAATTATAAGCTCCTTCTGTGTGTGAGGTAGAGCTATGGTGCGTTCCTCCTAGTGCCACAGTACCAGGTGTGTTGGTGCTGGATTGGAGAGCCAGCTGGGTTCTTCAAGAGTGTAGGATCTTGGTCACAGTTGCATGGCCTATATAGGAGATCTACATGGTAAGTAAGATCGTTGATCTGCAGGTGTATGTGTGTGCAAGGTCGAGGTTCACAGGTGATTGGAACCATTGTTTGATTTGCAGGTGTGCAAGGTCATATAGACAGCAACACAACAGGGAGCAGTATCAGGCAGGATCTACTTGGAGTACAGGTGTGTACTCGGATAGAGCAAGAGGAAGGCAAGGGAGTTCCTTCCATAAGTATGGTCTGTTGAATTGCAGGTTGTTGCAGATTCATGGGAGATCTACTTGAAGTACCTTGAGTACTTGTGGAGCACGTGGAGTGCCTGTGGAGTGCGTGGAGCACTTGTGTTGTGCGTGGAGCACGGGGAGGTGAACACCAACTCTGTATTTGAGTTGGGTGTTGGGACCTGTGAGAGGGAGAGCTTTGGGGAGAAGAATTACTGTTCACTTGAGGCGTGGGAAACCTCTGTAAGGTGGTGGAGAAGAAGTGGCATCTTCTTTATTGTATTCTTTTCTGTATAAAGTGTTAATACAATTTGGTATTGTCTCTCATATCATGTGTTATTCTGAATTCTAGTTACTTGGTGAATCTGGTTAATTTCCGCATACTAAGTTGCTTGGTATTAGTAATCAAATTGCATGCTTCCGGTGTACACCCTCCCAACACATATAGATACATGGCTCTCTGGAGTATGAGTTCTTCAAACTCTCTAGTATCTATGGTAATCTCAAGTGTCATCTCAATAGTAATACTATTGTGGGGAGGGAGAGCATCATCCATGTGCTTTTCCACATCAACCACGAACCAAAAATCTCTCCTAAAATCTCCCATAAGGTAATGGCCCTCACTTCATGGATGCATAGATAGTGATGATGTAGGAATCTAGAGAGACTAACAGGTACCTATGTGCGGTATGATTCTAAACTAAACATGTAGAGTATCATATAAATTCATTTCATTTCAAGATATCATAAAAACATGTGAGCCATACTCATGAAATAATAATATTTCACTAATCATACTTTGGCCTAATTTTTTATAAATGATAAATAATAATGATCTGGATCAATCAAATTCATATAAACTACTTGATCAAATTGCTTTTATCTGTCATTATGAGACTAGTAAGTCAATGAAGTCCATCTCACTCCTTAGTCTGAATCAGTAATGTAGATTGGTCAAATACAACTCAACCATAAGATTCATTTAATTTATATACTATTCACATATAAAATGAAACTAAATGCTAAACATAAGAGTAATAAAAGCATACATGTAATTAGTCAAATGTATGAATGAAACTCACATTATTTTAATCTCATATTAGAAATAATTACTATAGTGTATACCACCTGGGTAAAATATACATAACTATAGATTTCAATAACCAAAATTTGTTTTGAAATATACTACACCTATGATAACCCATTTACCATAGTTTAGTATTCTAAGACATAACTACTAATTTTTCATAAAAAATCATATAAAATAGTCTTAAATACACAAAAGCTTAAGCGTTAAACAAGAAACTATATATAACAAAGTAAGTTATCATTTTCACAAAACTCAATAGCATACCAACATAGATTTTTCTAAACTTTTAAAGTTTGCATTCACATATATATAAGTCTTATCAACTGTAAAACACACACTATCCACAATAATAACCAACATGTATATAATAAAACAATCAATATAGATATGAGTTTAGACATAATAATTATAATATGTACCATCCAGGTACAACATAATTTTATACTATAGTACCCTATGATATCCCATATTATCATAGGTTCTCAACTACATAATAACACATAATCTAAAATTATGATTTTTAGGACTCGACTAATCCATGTAAATAATAAAAAGTAAAAATAAAGAATCATATCACCTGAATATACCCTAAATTAAAATACATACAATCATACTAAAGTACCAAAACATATAAGCATGCATCACGATGCACCATTATCCACGAAGTATAGCTAAACATTTATACATAATAACACATTTATACTTAATACATATGACTAAGGGTCATTCATTTTATCAATAGTGAGTCAGATAATTTATAACCCATTATGATTGTTTATTTTAACGACTTGTTGCTTCTAGGAGACTATTCAAAAGGGTTATATTTCTTGATTTTTATGTAACTTAATGACTTATTCAAATCATCTAATGAACCATAGGTATAATCCCTATATACTAGTAATTTCACATCCTAATGTGCACTACATATAGGTATTTTAATGATATGTTCTTTCTAAATCAGAAGTTAGTAGTTTAATCATAACTACCAAGAATATAAATCAACAAATAAAGTATTTATAAATATATAGAACATACTTTGCATATAATAGTTAGATAAACAAGAACTTCATTTTTCTAAAACACAAGTAATCCAATTTTATAACCAGTTTATATTTGGTGGTTTATAAGCAATCATTCACTATATTTAATCAATCTTTTCAATTTTTTTGTTAATATTTCTTCTAAGAATATTAACTAAAGAAATCTACTCCCATGGTTCTAATTAATAAATTAGTTTTTGCTTAGTACAAAGTAACATTTCGTGTGATGAATTTTCTTATTTCAAGGAATCTAAAATTTTCATTAATTTTAACCATTTAATTCTATTTACACATGGTTGTGGTCATCTATACAATAATGACTAATAATATAGTTTCATTTTACCACTCTCAATAATAGATATCAATTCCAAGATTTATGTCTACCGAACAATAAAACTCTAATGTTACTGAAGATAATATGAAAATTCATTACAAGACTTGAAAATTTATAACAAAACCCAGATTTAATTTCTTATATAAATCAAGCTTAAGAATTTTATCTGAGTCCTACTTCAAATGATGGTTAATTATAAATTTCCCTCTAATAATGTTTCTATTGGCAAAGTTTGATACCCGTGTATGAGGTATATATTAACCTAATATTTTTTTACTACGTTTCAACGTCTATACCACATGATTAAATAATAATTTCAGTCTGTTTATGATTATAATAGTTTATAATATTCTTACTTATTTTAGACATCTCTTTTTAGATTAAATGAATACATTCTCGATGCCACTTAAATATACTCGTGAAAGTTAAGTATATATTCTCGTAAGTATTCAAATAATCTTAAACAAAGACTATTATTTAGCATTATTTAAATAATAATTTTTTTGTTAATTATTGACCATATAAAGGATAATAAACATTTAATTATACAGTTTATTTGATATTGATTATTTTCACTGAAATGGGGCGACACCGCATTTGGATAATAGCCATCCTCTAGTATATATTTACTAATTATAGAAGACTAGTTATACATACGTTTGGATTTTATAATTTATACAATATAAAATCAAACTATTTTTATTATATTTATAGAATATTGTACATCTCCCATTTCAAAGTATAACCTACTTATTAAACAGTATAAGAACTTTTAAAAGAGTCGATGCCAAATAGTATAAATACTATTCTTAAATCATATAATATCATTTTTAGAAGGGTGACATCTCAATATATTGAATTTTTTTCTATAACAAAGTGTACCAGACCAACTTAATTTTGATCTAAGAAACCAGACAATCCTATGGTAAGCATCACCTCAAGAATATAAGAATGTTGTATGTATAACCTAGAATTGAGCATATGAAAGCTGACACCTTAACCATAACTTTTAGACTAATTTATCCCTTTGCTAACGTCAATTTCTATCACTTATAGAAGCCATGACAAAAATAGTATTTAGGATCTATATTTTTTAAAATTTTGCCTACAAATTTCACTATTACCATACACTATTTCTTTATGTTATCACCATAAAAGTATAATACATAATTCATATTGATGCTACATATAGTACATATATCATCATACAGCATTTAACTTCATACACACTTACTTCTAGAAATAAATATGTCTATATATATATTATTATTATCTTATTTGGGAAGGGTGATGCCAATTAAATAACTAGACTATTTTTTAAAAGAACATATAGAGGTTGTAAGTGGAAATTGATGCCCTACACAATATATTCTACTCCAAAACATACAGTCTACCCTATAATAAGGCAACACCTTAATTGGTGCATTCACCTTTCAAATCCTAAGTAATTTAGATGCCAAACTAAATCTATATACTTGGCTGGCATATGTCTAAGAAAATTTTCATCAATATAGTATTTATACATGCCAAAATAGTATATATAGTTTATAGTCATAGACCCCAAATCCTTTTAACATCATACACCATATTTTTGTATAAAATTCATAGACTCTGTACTATATAAATTTGCATCCCTAGAGTGATTAAAAGTGTAATTGAACATGAGTATCTTAATGTTCTACAATATAAACCTAGGTAAACACTTTAATTTATATAAAATAATATACAATTTTACAAACCTGCGGCCTACCTAGGTGTTAATGGAATTTGTATATATCTATATTATATTCATTCCCTACATAAATTTAATCATGACTCTTATATTCAAACATTCAATTGTTCCCAAAAACACACAAGCAATGGATTAAAAATCAAATTACAACACCTACCTTGCATTCTCCATCTTCTTTTCTAAAATCATGCTCCTTGCTTCTTCTCTGGCCTTCTCTCCAAAGTTGTGCCCTTCTTGCCTAAACTATCCCAAAATTTTCCATAATTTTTTCTCTTAAATATAAAATAGAAGCTAATTTCTTTTTCAATTTTTTTTTTCAAATTCTTTTCATTTTTATCTTTTTGGTTTTACTAATTTTAAGACATCTAATTCTTTTTTTGTTTTTCTAGATTTTTAATTTATTTCTCTCTTTTTTCTTACTTCAATGTTTTTATTAATTTTTTTTAAAATAATTCCTTTTTTTATATTTCAATCTGAAATTTTAATATCATATTAAATTAATTTAAAATTTAATTACACTTCAACAATTTAATGATAAAATCATAAATAACCCATATTTAAAATTTTACCTTTATTAAATTTTCCTCTATGTTTATTAATGATATATCATGTTAAGAACACAAAGAATTTATTTCTATAATTTACCTACTCAGACAATCACAAAAATAAAAATTTAAACAAACACAAAAAAGAACCATTTTAAAATGCATTTTCTATCATGACTAATTATTATGGTGTGTACAGGGTTTTGCTAGCTCTCTATCGACCTGTGATGTCTCCATCTACATCATCCTCTCTGATGATGCTCTCCTTCCAATACACTCAAAGGATGAATTATCTTGCATTTAATTCATAACACGTAGGTAATTAGATCATATCACATGATAATCATAAGGCAATAATATAAAACTAAAATAATATAGTAATATACTTAAATTTTAAGTGAATACATAAACTAATTCATAATAAGCAATCATGTATTATCATCTAACTAAGAAACATTCTACTATCTCATAATAGCATAAATCTCAAACTTAATCATAAATATAACCAAAGCTAAATTTGTTAAATGTAGATATCCATGGATAACCCACAAAGTTTGTCACATGAGGAATCAAGATGTAACAAAAAGGAAATGGTCTAAAGAGACTACAAACAAGGAGCATTATAAATTTTCACATAATTTAAGGGACATGACCTAGTTAAATATATACAAAAGCAAGGATGACATATTTAAATGTCCATATAATAATTAATGACATGTACAAATGTCAAAGAAAACATACATGGGCATGGGGTCCATAAATAAATAAAAGAGCATATTCAAATGCTTGAATAAACAAGACAATAGTAAGGTAAGACATTCAAGGAAGTGCATATAGAAAAACATAAGAAACCAACATAAACATATCATAGTATCCCATGGATCAAATGTGTTAGCAAAAAATATGAAGTGCATAACATATCAAGTACCCTGTGAAAAATACAATTATAGATAAAGGCATTTGTAAATACATATATGAGATCAAAACATGATAATGTACAGTTACCGTAGAATGATATAACCTAGAAGTATCATGATCATAAAACATAGATGTCCCTAATGTCCATATAACATGAGTAGAGGAAAAGCTCAACATCTGAAATAGATCTTAGTGTGAAAAGGGTTATCACCTAAATGGGTTTTACCTTTGGGTCCCTTTCACACTTCTTCATTTAAGCTTACTTAGGCTCCTAATTGTTTTCACATGTGATTAGCTCCTAACCACATATGCACATGTTCTTAGTGCATGGTGGGTCCTTGTCACCCCTCAGTGGGAGACAATGGCCAACCCACTCACCTAGTGGGATGGCCACCTATTTTTTTCCCTACTCTCTTCTTACTCCTATATATGATGCACCCATGTTGTGCATTCATAAGGAAATGAGAGAGGGAGATGAAGTTCTAAGTACTTAGCATTGTATAATTTATTTATGAGTGATATATTATTTTCTTAGCTTTTTGTGAAATGAATCAATGGATAATATTATGGTAATGAGATCATGGATAGATCTTAGATGATATTTCAAAACTCTTTCATGGTATCAGAGCAGTCTCCTTGAGCCATTACTCAGCCATTATGTCTATAATTTTTCCACAATCTAGATTTTCATCCTTCTTTAACTACCTAAATGACATTTACATTTGAGAATAAGGTGCCAGTATAGTTTTCTCTACATAGTTGGTATAATATTAAAGGAATCTTTTACATAGTGTGATAAATATGGATTACTTCGCTATTCTTGTTGTTAACATGTTTGACCTATTCTAGCATGAAGTAGAAGTTCATGCATGGTGGAGGAAACCTTTTAGATTTGTCACACAATTTTCACCACTAAATCAGCTAATCAACATCATGATAGTGGTCTTTGGTCTTCTAATGGCCACTAATGTTATACAATGGCATTTTATGTAATAAAAATCCATGCTTAGGAAAACCATCATTGGCATTAACTTCCTCTACTCACAGCCTTTTGGTAAACACCTACTAGTCTACCATGTTACCCTCCCTCAACATGGACTATGATTAATCTTCTATTTACTCTACACCTATCAAAGGCCCATTGTCCTATCCAAGAAAACTAAATGTTATATTTAGAGATATTTCAGTTAATTTTAATTGTTCCCTTTACCTTGGAATCATACAGTGATGTCATGCTAGTTGGATGGATTTGTAATATAAATAGATCTTTCCTTATCTCTAGCTAAAGATCAAAGGGTCAAATCTATTCAACATTATCCTCTCAATGTTGTCTTTAACTACCTAAATCGTCTCAATGCATTCAACATCGAAGGGAGAATTCCCTATGGGTTCAGGTATGCTCACCCATGTGGCAACAACATGTTTTATCTTCCTTGCCACTAGTCCTCTAGTCAACATCTTTTCATAGATGATAAAGTGAGCATAAAGAAGTTATTTTTTCCATGCATAAAGGAAACAAGAATCATTATGCTCTCCCAAACTTGATTAAGATTCACCATCTATGGCCTCCTCTTGAGCCTTCCTCAAGTGTTGGTTAATGAGAAATTTTTGGTGAAGTTTAAAATAAGTGCATACCAGAATGAGGTATGGTGCAATGTGATGTAAATAGATGTATGCCATGTGATTTTTTGAAGAACTTGGTAGTTTTATTTCAAGGTAATACATGATTTTCAAGAAAATACTTATTGTTTAGATAAGGATAGGAGCAATTATACCTTGAGCCCCTTAAAATATGAAGAAGATAGAACATAATAGTGTTTTCCCAAGAGTGTTGATGGTATCGAGCAAGGATTTACTAAGAGAAGAAGAGTGGGAGGAGGCATGTTATGCACTCATAAAAAATATGGTGTAGGATGAAATGAAAATATGGAGGAGACTCTTTCATTTAAATTAAAGGACTTGTTAGATGAGTTTATCGCCATTTTATTGAGTGACTTGCTAGAAAAACTACCACTAGTGAGAAGTATTAGTCATCATATGGATATGATCCCAAGATCAAGTCTACCAAAAAATTCCATGTATAGGATTATGTTTATGGAAAATGCATAAGTACAAAGACAACTACATGAATTATTGAATAAAGGGTTGATAAGGGAAGGCTTAAGCCCATGTGTAGCACCCAATGCTAGCAACAAATGTATCAATGCTAGATCCATTAAAAAAATTATGATCAAGTATATTTTTCCATTTCCATTCATGGACAACATGATGGATTTCTTGATTAGTACAAGATACTTTAGTAAGATCAACCTAAAGAGCATATATCATCATATCAGAATCCACAAAGGAGATGAATGGAAAATAATGTTATATAAGAAGGAAAGGCTATATGATTGGTTAGTTATGCCATTTATGATAAATAACACACTGATAAAATTCAATATATTAATGATTGAGGTGTTGAAACCATTCTTAGAAAAGTATGTTATTGTTTACTTGGATGATATTCTGGTGTTTAGCAGAACAAAATAAGAGTTCCCATAAAAATTTATTTGAATTGGTTAATTATTTTTATTTAATTTTTCTTATAAAGTACCCACTCCCAAAAACATTTACTCTAATTATCTCCATCCCACATAAACATATTCCAAATCATCCTATTTTTTCCTAGTCATAATGGGCTGGGTTTTTCTGTGTCTATTTTGGCTTATAACTTACCAAATCTAAAGAAATATTTATATAAGTTGGTGGTCAGACCACATCACCAAATTGATGTGTATTACTCTAATCACACATATTTAGGCCCTAATATGAATTAAATTGGTCCTATCCCACAGGAATGTGTCCTAAATAATACGCATTTTTTAAAACTAGAAGTTGATTTGTTATATTGATTTTAGCCTATAATAGTCCTAATTGCATGCAATATCAACATGAAGGAGTGTTTTAGTATGATTAGGGCACCAAATTAACATAATTTCCCCTAGTCACACCTATTTGGGGGTGAATATTACTGTAATTAACCTGGTTACATATGAATGTTCCCTAAACAACATAAATGGGTGGTTATGTGTGTACAAGTTTTGTTTTGTTTATTTTCATTTATAATAGACATACTCCCATGGAATTTTAGTTAAGTTGGCTATATTCCACTTAAATATACCCCAAAACATCCAATTTTTCTTTATTCATAACTGGTTGGGGTTTTGTTGTATCGATGTTTTCCTATAAAGGACCTAGTAGTATGCAATATTAATAAAAATAGGTAATTAGGCTTGTGGGAATCACCAAATGTATGTGCATTGCACTAGTGACATCTATTTTTACCCCAATTAAAATTAAATTAGTTTGATCATGTATGTATGTCATTTAAATTATACAAATTTCCCAAATTAGAATTTACACATTATTTCTAATGTTCATTTTAACGTATAATGGAACTAATTTCATACAATATATAAATGGATGGATTTAGATTTGTAAGTCGTAAAATCAACCTAATTTATGCCAATCATACTAGTTTCAACTTTAATTTGACAAAAATTAGCTTGGATATGTATTAATTTTCTCCAAAATCAACATAAATAGGAAGTTGGATATGTCTAGGGTTTTTTTGTGTTGATTTTTTCTTATAAGGAAGCTAAAACCACATATTTTTTCAAAGATTGTCCTCTTAGGCACCCACATTTGATTCTTTCTCTTATCAATTGACTTCACAAGCCATTTAGGCATCCTGTAACCATACTCTTTTGACAATACTGAAAAACCAACCTTGTTTGTCCTTTTATTTTCTTGCACACCTACATTCATATTAGGAATATGAGAAAATCCAATCTTATAAGGTAAACTTGTCTGCTTGCTTACTTGTTGCTTACTTGTGTGCTTCACCATCCACTTAGGCTATGAAATGTATCCATGATTAACTGCTTTGTGTGAGGACTTCATCTTCCTCTTGCCTCTTCTAACCTGTGTATTAACATCTTCATACTCACAATAACAATAAAAATCAGGTCTTAACACTTCATTTACCTCTTTGATAGCTTGTTCCATGGAACAATATTTCTCTTCCTTTGTGCTTTGTATTTGCTTCTTCCACTATTTAGGCATCACATATCCATGGTTAATTGAAAACTTCACCTTTCTCTTTGCTTCTCTAACATGTATATCAACAATTTCATTCTTATAAGAAAAATCAATTTTTGAATTCACCTTTACCTCCTTAATGGGCTGCTCCATTAGTTCTTTGACTTGCATAGCTTCTTGATTGTTTGTACTTTCTTCTTCCTTTATGCTTGATAGTTCTTTTGCCTCTTCTTGGATTTCAATGGAATCATGAAATTCATCCTCATCTTCTATCTCTTCTCTTGGTTGTAGGGGTTCCTCAACACCTCCCTTATGCATTAACCAATGCATCTCTTCTTCCTTATCAACAATAGCAAACTTTTTCTTTTCTCCTACACATTCACTTGTGTACTTGGTGTCTTCTCTTGCACCAATCTATTCACTCTTCAAGGCATTTTCTTTGACCTTCACAAGGCTGCTCATACCTACAATTACCCATGCAAAGACAACATTAGATATAAAAACAAGAGACCACAAGGTCCCTATGAGTGTTCTCTTCACCAACACTCTCATCTTCTCAAGTGCTCTTCCTGGCACTTCATCTTTTCTTTCTTCTCTTCTCTTGTTCTCCTCAATGAGAACCTTCTTCTCCACCTCTTTCTCTTGTTGCTCACTTGGCAACCTTCTCATCTTCTTCAAGCCTCTATGGGCTTCTCTCTTCTTGGAAATCTCATTTTGCCTTCTTTTCCTCTTCATTAGGAGATCAATTGGCCACTACAACCTTTTATTTATTGGCCATACCCACACTTTCTCATTTGATTGCATCCCAGACTCAAACATGCTTTTAATCTTAGCTAAATATTTTCAAAAACTAGCAATCTCTTTATCAAAGTCAACATTAGTCATACCTTTCTTCTTTTGAATGCTTGTTTTGTTCTTGGTGCCCTCATGTACCTTGCTGCTCTGCTCTTTTCTCAGCAATATCTCCATTTCTGAGATCTTCACCCAAGTCTTTTCCACCTTGGTCTCTTGATCCCTTGTCTCACCCAAGCCTTTTCTCCTTGACTGGTCTTTTGACAATCTCCTTGATCTCACCTAGGCCTTTTGCATCCTAGTCTTTTGATCCTTTTCTCAATCCTGCAGCAACTCTTTATACAACACTTCAATAAACACAAATCACAAATCCAAGTTTACTTTACCTTGGGTCACCATTTATTGAGCTTCCATGAGCTCTTCTCTCTCTTTTCCAAGCTTTAATTAGCTTCAAGACTTCTTATTTTGTTCTCAAAAAAAAATATTCAAAACATAGACTTTAAAATGAATATTAAATTTTACTCATACCTTTTCTTCAGCAAATCCCAAGAGCTTCAAGCTCTGATACCAAAATGATGCACTGACATCAAACTACTCTGATACCAAAATGATGCACTGCAACTTCTTCAGCCTGTAAACACAGTGTCATCAGACTTGCACCACATTTGATCTATCATCAGACTTCAGCCAGTCCACCAAATTGACCTCATTTGGAGGTCTACTATAATCAACTAGATTTCTATCGATAATTGTGTTCATGATAAGTACCCCAAAACTATAAACATCACTCATCTCATTGAACATTCCAGTGCTGGCATACTCAAGTGTCGCATATCAATCACAAAAGCTACATTTCACCTCTGAGCCTTCGAATAAATACATCAGCCCTCTTTGTGTTATAGGCTCTCAGTAATGTACTATTGTAAATTCTCTGCTTTCACTCTCCTGATGCTTTATATCTCCCATGCCTTATATTACAATAAAGCTCTGTGAAAAATGCACCCCTAAATGCCCACTATAAGCACTGAGTTTTTGCTAATCTCCTTCATTTTTATAAGTACCATAGATGAGATCTCTTCAGCGGCAAATTATTTTTCTTCTCCCTTGTATGAGACACAAATCATTGGCTTTTCCTCAGGTCCAAAAACAACCTTGAATGGCCACAGTTTCATGTCACTCTGCACCATTGGATCTGATATTCTTCTTCCAATGAGCCACTTTGCATCAAAGACAGTGTTAGTAGGGTTCATGGTGACTTGATTCTTGGTAGCATCACCGATGAGATGCTCAGAATCAGTGAAGGCCACATAAGAGGGCATGGTTTGATTCCCCTGATCATTAGCAATGATCTCCACCCTGTCATGTTACTACACACTGACGCATGAATGTCATCCCTAGATCGATTCCCACGACAGGCCCCTCTCCCTTACTCATTTTCTCAGAATACAAACTAAACTCTACAACCAATATAGATCAATGTAGAGTGATGCCTTGCTCGCAGAGACCAAATCACACAAGAGAATGTGAGGAAGGCAGGCACATAATAAACGTATCACAGAGGCCTTCTACAATCGCAACCTTTATCAAACTAGGATATCTGTCTAAACATCAACTACCTCCGTCGTGATTCAAAAAAAAAATTGATGATTCACAGTTTCATCTGTAGACCAGGATCTCCATTCACAGGTTTGACTCTCCAAATAGACATCTGGTCCTCCTTGCTTGGCCCAACTGTGAGCTCCTATTCTGCATTTGCATAATAACATAAGAATACATCCATCTCTTAACCATTAGCATTCTTCCATGCTCAGCCTTTCAAAATAGGGATAATCTTCAGCCTCCTCCAATAGGCACAAAATTGATGGTCTCCTTCATTAGTAAACCACAATATCATTTTTTTTGCATAATACAGGCCGAATGGCCTTCTTGACTCTTTTTCTCCCAAAGGAGATCCTCCCTATTTTTCCTCCTCTTACACCAGCTAACTTGCAGTTAATTTGTTATATGGATGATCCAATGAATTCATCAAAAAGGAAATCAAATCCTTTTCAATCTCCTTGAATCGTGTATTCTCCTATAAAGGCTCAACTATGCTTGACTCCATGCCATCTGTGGATGATTACAACAATAAAAGGATTATTGAAATCCTTTGGCAGCTAATAATTCTATACAAAACATATTTAGGCCTTATTTCTCCTCCACATGACAAGTATGAATATTTTGAAAATAAAACATGGAGGGAAACTTATATAATTGCTTGGGTTAATGCCTATCACAGGCTTATTCAACTAGTCCTTACTAGATGCTCCTGCATCATTGTCCTTCATGAAATTTATATTACAAAATACAAAATATAAAGTAAATATTACAAACATAAATTGGAAGGCACATGCCCTCATATATATATATATGGGCATGTGCCTTCTAATCTCGTGTGTGTGTGTGTGTGTGTGTGTGTGTGTGTGTGTGTGTGTGTGTGTGTGTGTGTGTGTGTGTATGTATATATGTATGTTTGTATGTATATATATATATATATATATATATATATATATATATATATATATATATATATATATATATATATATATATATATATATATATATATATATATATATGTATGTATGTATATATGTATGTATATATATATATATATATCTATATCTATATGTATATGTATATATATATACATATATATACATATAGACATACATATATATATGTATGTATGTATGTATGTATATGTATATATATATATACATATACATATAGATATATAGATACATACATATAGATATATACATATATACATACATATAGATATATATATACATACATACCTACATATATATATATATATACATATACATATAGATATATATATACATACATATAGATATATATATACATATATATACATACATACATACATACATATATATATATATATATATATATATATATATGTATATGTATATATATATAGAGAGAGAGAGAGATTAGAAGGCACATGCCCCTATCCTTGGAAAAAAAATAGTTACCATCCAATAATTAGCTCAACCATGCAACCCAATCATACTTATAACCCAATGAGCATGAGAGAGCAAAGTCAAATCATATTATTAAATTGGTAAGTCTGGATAATACAATCAAGTCTAACTTGAAAAACTTGGTAAGATTGAATGATTTAATCACCTCAACCATACCAAAATTGAACCAACTATTGTAGTATATTGGCTCAATACAGTCCATAAAAGTATATCATGGTAGGTGATAATAGTACCTAAGAGTATTTTAAATTTTAAAAATGATTTGAATTTTTAAATATTAGGTGCACATTGCATAGCATATGCACCTTAGATATATCTCATGCTAAAACTATGTATAACAATGGTACCAATGTATAGAATTATGTCACAACTATGAATCTAAATTATATAATTATATGCTTTTGTCAATGGTACCAATGTGGAGAACATACTTCCAAAGCATGCCCACATTATATATAGATAGATCTAAAAATTGAAATAAGTACCAATATGGAGGATATGTTTCTAAAACATGCCCCCACATAATTTAGGTGTGTCAAATAATGAATAAGTGTGGAAAGAATGCTTTCAAATCATGCCCCCATTGAATCTAAAAACTATGAATATGTAAATATAATGCCTATATGACATACCCCTACTAAATTTGAAAATTGATATAAGCACTAAATACATAATAAGTGTGAAAAACATGCTTCCAAAGCATGCCCCCATTGAATTTGAAACTATGAATGTGCATGCCTATATAACATACCCCCACTGATATACCCCCTTAAAGTGAGGAAATAATATAAACTAGTAATTACCTCACCTCAAAAGGATAAGACAATTATATAATCTGTAAATATAACCATGGAGTTTATAGAAGAACATGTCTAGGTAAATATATCATTGAAGTACATAGAACAATATGATCACATGAAGGCCTAAGATGCATGATAAATATCATGGTAACATCTATATAGTAATATTACAATCTCAAATAGAAAATCAATCACACACATAAGAGCATCTAAAATCAATTTAAAAGGTAATGGTCCAAGGAGATGGCAAATAAGTGGCATGCTCAAATGCTGCATAATTGAAGGAACATGACTTATTTAAATGTCTAAAAAATCAAGGATGACATATTCAAATGTCTATATAATAATCAATGACATGTTAAAATGTCAAAAAAATATACATATGGGCATGGGGGCCGTAAATAAATGAGCATAAACAACAAACATAAACATATAGGAAAGTACCCTTAGGTGTATGAAAGTACCCTTCAATAATTTTGAAAAGTGCCCTTCATAATTTTTTGGAATTTCCCTTCAAAACTCTTGAAATACCCTTCCCACCTACCTTTCAGCCTTCACGAAGTAGACCCTTTAGACAAATTTTGTCCCAAAGTAGACCCTTTAGCTTCCTTCCACTGACCCTTTGAACCTTCCAACTAGCCCTTCAACCTTTTTTGAATTGACCATTTACCTCCCTTTGACCATTTTGTAAGGGCACATACCCTTTATATTTCCCTTGCCTACCCTCCAGTCTTTGTGGGGGTGTGCTTCAGAAGAATTGTTGCAACCTTTTTTTCTTTCACCATTTCCTTTAGAATTTTTGTTTTGTACCTTCACCAATTCTCTCAAACAATTTATCTAAAGTAAAATCCCCATAATTAAACCCTTTGAGACATTTTTAAAAGACTTTATGACCTAAGACATCCCCTTTGGACTTTTGTTTTGATAATTTATCTGATGCAAAATCTCTGAAAGAAAACCTCTGAAGGGCACCTACCCTTCAAAATTCTTGAACCTACCCTCTGAGTTAAGGGCACATACTCTTTGGACTTTTTTGAACGTACCTCTTGGGACCTTTGAAATGACCCTTAACTAGACAAAAGTGCCCTTTAGAGATAAATGATGCCCTTTGGCACTTAAAAATATCCTTTGGAAATTTTAGAAGTGCCCTCGGCATTCATGAAGTAGACCTTTCAGGATATTTCTCATGGAAAAAAATCCCTATGAAGTGGACCCTTCAGAATGAAAATACCCTTTGGAGACTCTGAAAGTACCCTTTAATAATGAAATATCCCTCTAAAATAATTCCTTCAAAACTTTTTCTCAAGTTCCTTCAGAACAATAGGCCATGAACATTTTATCCGAAGTAATTCCTTAGAAAGAATTATCCACTAACATTGATCTAAAAGCATTCTCTAAATATTAAATATTTAAAGTGCTTTGCTATGGAGAATACTATAGAAACTAAAAAGTGATTTATTATGAAGGAAACTATTGATATTAATGTCATACTTAGTAAAATATGGAATATTTTATATTTGATAAATACTAATGACCCTTGCCAACCCAAGACTAATGAATTTGAAAAATGAATGTTGTATATTTAATATTGCATGAACTAGTATTCAATAAAATATATTATATAGATTATATGTAACCATTGGAGTCATCATTTTCATTCAATTTATCTTCAAATTGAAGTATCTTCATCTCCCAACAGTGATCAAGAGCCCTAGTTTCTACTTCGAAGAGTATATAGCGAACAACAACCAAGCTAGAGCCGACTGTGTAGAGCACATTGAACAAGATACAATATTGAACACACATCAATGGCTTCTTCATCCAAGTCATATCGAGGGACTAATATTCCTTATAAATTTTCCATCAAGGACTCCACAGAATTCAAAGATATTGTCTTCAACGTAGAAGTATTTGAAAGTAAGTATCAAAATTATTCCCAATTGTGGGATGCAGTCGATTCAGTTGATATTTTTTTGATAAATGATGAGACAATGCTATTATAAATGTTGCTTGTCTAATAATTATTGCCATATAAGTTCTAAAGGTTACACTTTGTTATAGTAAAACCAAAGGTCATGTTGTGCATTGACTTGCTCAAGGATTTGTTCTTTTTGGGTAAGATATCATAAGATACCTACCTCTTGCACTCCCATAATGACATAATGGTCGCATGTATATCCAAGAGTGACTTTAAAAGGTACATATCTATCAATATCTTGAATGCATATTATGACAATCATACCTGGGTATGATTCATGGAGGAAACTACAATCACAAAGGCACTCTCATCATGATTGCTCCTATGCCAAACCATCCCCTAGAAAGGAACAAAGCCAAAGGGACCAATTCTAATACAAAAGTTCAGAATGGGAGTGCAAATAGGTATAACTCTACTCAAATAATTGTATGGGATGCTAAGCATCCATTTTGTGAATCTAGATTGGGTGCCCCTATTGTATATGATATGATCACATGATGTGTCTTACACCTTAGGGGAGGTGATTAGCCTTAGGTTGAGAGAACAAATTTTGCACAAGGATAAACTTCCCACTCTCATAGGGGACTTATTTATGATTTCATATCTAGTCGATGCAATAATGGGGACATGCTACAATGATCTGAGAATTAATTTAGGCAATAATTTGAGTGATGGTTCTAGACCATTTGATGATGGAACTTCTGAGAGCCATAACTTTTGTACCATAGCTCCAATTGACTTCCCGTTTGAACCATTGGAAAGATAAGAATGAGGAGAACACAGTGAGATGGAATGAGCTTTGATCAATGTTTTTTTCCCCTTGAAAACCTAATATAAGTCCCCTAAATTTCAATTTTAGTAGTGTAGTCTAAAAATAATAAGTTTCTAAAAATAGTAATTCTTTGAATTTTGTATTGTTTTAAATCATGGAAGTCCAACCACTTAATCTCCCTTGAGATTGGTAACCTTCCACATCCTCCTCCTACCTTAAAAATGTGTATAAATGAAGATGTAACCTAAAATTAAAATCAAACATCTCTTCCCAGAGATAAGTATATGATTTTATTGCAATCTTGAGTAATAAAACATCTCTTCTCAAAGAATTCATTGTTACTATGTTATTTTCATGTTCTTGAAATATCTGTCAATAAAAAAACTTTTGAGTTTTGTATCAGTGGTATCAGAGCAATTTGTCTTGAGAGTGTATCATCCCAAGGAAGAGGTCAGGCTACAAGAAGCTTGGATGGAAAACAACAGAGCTTCCAAACTATCCATGTATTCACTCCAAATGACTTCAAATGGTAGATGACACTGAGACATCTGATCCCTTCAAGGAAATGGTGAATGAATCCCTATAATGGGAACAAGCACAAATGGTACAAAAATTTTCCCAAATTCTCCAACAAATCTCGATGGGAAATTTTGGCTCCTCATCTACACTTCCTGGCTCCTCATCCATGGAACGTCCTTTTAGTGCCCCAATAACCTTCAAAGTTTGGGTGAATTTTGATATCCCTAAATTTAAAGGCAAAATCAATGTTGATGCAATAGAAAATTAGTTGGATCAATTGTCTTCCTACTTTTATATAAATAAATTCACCGATGGAGAAAAGATTACTTTTGCTCTTTTAAAAGCATCATTGCCCATGAAAAATTGGTGGTAAGTGTACAAAAAGAGGTTTAGTATAGATGACATTAGCCTTAAGGTGAAACCTACCTAGGATGATTTCATTGCAGTGGTAAAGGAAAAATACTATTCCATTAGAGCATATAATGATCTATACATACAATGGCAACAACTTTACTAAGGTAAGGACCAATCTATTCAAAATTACACTGATATTTTTCATTCTCTATCTACAAGATTGGGCATCAAAGAAAGTGAGAAACATAAGAATATCATGGTGGAATATAATGGTACATACGGGAGGAAATAGAACTCTTCAATTTGGAAACCCTCAGTGAAGCATACAAGTTCGTAGTGAAGATTGAGAAAAAGCATGGAAGAAAGAAGACGAAGATTCAGCCTTCAAAATGGAAAAGTGATAAGGAAGGTCAAACACAAGGCCAAATTAGAAGAAAAAGGAGTTTCAAGATAAGAAACCCCAGAAGGGGAAGATTATAAAATGGTGTGATTACCACAAAAATATAACTCACTCCAAATAAGAATGTTGAGTCATTAAGTCACTACTTTCTGAGTCACAATACTTGACATCTATTGCTCTGTCTCATACATAACCTACAGTCAAATAGGATGAAGAAGAGATTGTAGGTGTTGAGCTTGATACCATCATTACTTCATCATAGACCTGTAAGGAAAGGCCAGATGACAAAGAAAGGTTGTTTTACTCTAAATTATGGATAAAAGGTAAGCCTCTGCATTTCATTCTTGATAGTGGGAGTCAAAAGAATTTAATCTCTGCTAAAGTTGTGAAAAGTCTAAATCTATCTATGAAACCTCACCCAAAGCCATACAGTATTAGATGGTTGAGCATAGGGAGAGACCTATGTGTCACCCATTAGTGTCTTATTTCATATGCAATAAAACCTTTCTAAGATGAAGTATTATTTGATGTGGTAAATCTAGATGTTTGTGATGTACTCCTTGGTCATCCATTCATGTATGATTGACAATGCATCTATGAATCATGAACCCAAAGAATCACCCTCACTCTTAGAACATGGTGCTACAAGGTGCCAGAGGTACCACCTCTCACATCTATCTCCCTAATTAGTGCCAAGTAATGTAAGATATTGGGGGAGAAGACAAAGCAATTCATTTTCATGGTGGTCAAACCATAGAAATCCAAGAAGGTTGATGTTGTAGTCCTAACTACATAATCAACATAACAATATAAGTAGATAGGACAAATCATGGGAGAATATGATGACTTATTCAAGTCACCCATGGGAGTTCCACTTCACTACCAAGTAAAACATTCTATTGATTTGATCCCAGGATCACCTTTGCCTAAGAGTCTTGTGTATCATAGATCAATTTTGGAGAATGATGAGATAAAAAGATAGATATAGTAATTGATTCAAAAGGGTCACATGAGGCCAATATCTTCACCTTGTGGTAGCTTAAGTGTCTTAGCACCAAATAAATATGGAACATGGAAGCTTTGCATTGACTATTGAGCACTAAATTAAATCACTATGAAGAATTGCTACCCCTTTCCCAAGATTAACGACCTACTAGACCAACTCTATGGTGAAAATTTATTCACCAAAATTGATCTCAAATATGGATATCAAAAAATTCCCATCAATCCCACTGATGTCTAGAAGACTACATTCAAATCTAAGGAGGGGCTCTTCGAATGGTTGGTTATGCCTTTTGGCTTACCTAACACACCTGTAACCTTCATGAGGATGATGGATGACATCTTATGAGCCTTCACCAACTCATTTGTGGTTGTCTACCTATATGACATACTCATTTATAGTATAACATGGGAGGAACATCTGCAACATGTTCATAAGGTGATTTAAACTCTTTGAGAACACAAGTTATATGCAAATCTTGACAAATGCACATTCAAGATGAAAACAATTCAATACCTAGGGTACGTTGTGAATGAGGAAGGGGTCCATGGTGATCCAAAGAAGATTTGGGTTATTTTAGAATGGCTTACACCAAGGACCCTCAAAGAACTTCAGAGCTTCTTGGGTCTTACAAATTTCTATCACAAGTTTCTTCTTGGATTCTCACATGTTGCTTGGCCACTAACCCAAGTGACTAAAGGAGGAGTTAAAGCTACCTTTTAGTGAGGTGAAATACAACAAAGGGCATTTGGGAATTTGAAAAATAGACTTTTCCCATCCCTAATTCTTGCCTTACTAGATTTGCATCAACCTTTTGAGTTAATGATAGATGCATCATCATGCAATATGGCCATCCTATTATATATCATAGTGAAGCTTTCATTGATATAGTCAAGAAATACCTAACATATGACAAGAATATCTATGCCATTGTGCAAGCTTACAAACAATGGAAACACTACATGTTAGGGAAAGAGATGGTCATCCACACTGACCACTGACCTTTGGAATTCATCCAAATGTAGAGCAAACTATGAAATGAGAGGCACCAAAAGTGGGCCACATATCTGCAACAATTTTATCTGATAATCAAACATAAAAAAGGGAGCTCAAATATAGTCATAGATTTTTTGAGCCACCCACTAATTACTACACTCAAAATATTTATTGACCTATGTGGACACAAGACTGCCACTTGGGGTGCTTTGTATGAAGTAGATCCTACCTTTATTGATACATATAAGGTGCTTCAAGAAGGTAAACATATTTCTTATTTCTATTTATAAGATAATGTCCTTTGTCATATGGGGCACATCTATGTTCCAACTGTAGAGAAATAAAATATGATATGGGAAACACATTTTAGTAGGACAACTAGACACTTTAGTGTAGAAAAGACATTGGTAGTTCTTCAAAAACACTTCTACTGGCCCCATATTGGAAAGGATGTGGAAAGGTACCTCAAATATTGCACCCCATGTGAAATAGCCAAGTCAAAAAATAATAAGCAAGTTTTGTACACACCATTGCTAGAACCAACTAGACCTTGGGAATCTGTCTCAATGGATTTTCTCTCAAGTTTGCCCACTTCAAAACAAGGTAAGGACTATATTTTTGCTGTAGTTGATCATTTTTCAAAAATGGCTATCATGATTGCTTGTAAGAAAAATATATTTATTGAAGAAACTTCTCAACTATATTTTAGTCATGTATGGCTCTATTTTCATCTCCCCAAGTCTAATGTCTCAGATAGAAATAGCAAGTTCCTAAGCATCTTCTGGTCCACTCTATGGAAGATGATGGATACCAAGCTGATGAAGTCCATAGACTTCCATCAATAGACTGATGGTCAAATAGAAGTGGTGAACTACTTGATTATTTACATGATTCAGATGTATCACTCCAAACATCCATACACATGGGATGGGGGGCTTCTTTGCATACAACATGGATATAATCAAGACCTACACAACTCGACCAAGTATAGTCCATTCCAAGTATGATTCAAGTTCTAACCAAGGGCACCAATTGATATATCCATTCCATTTTATACCATGGAATACACACCTCATGGGAGATCTGAAGCATCAAAAGTAAAAAAGTTCATTGAATAAATACAACACATCCAACAGCAAGTTTATGACATCTTGGAGAAGATGAATCAGAAGTATAAGTAACGCCATGACAAACATAGGATTGCACACCATTTAACTATGGGTGACAAGGTTTGGTTGTGACTTCAAAAGGAATGACTTGCAGGCCCACACAAAAAAAAATTGGCCTCTGTGATATGGTCCCTACACCATCACCATAAAAGTTAGAGAAAATGCTTTTGAGTTGAACCTACCATCCTACCATGATCTGCATCCACTATTCAATGTGGAGGTCCTCAAACCATATCATCCACCTTTATTGGACACTTAAATCATAGTAGAAAAACTAGACATTGATGACCTTAATCTACAGAGTTTTGCTTTAGTAGAGGAGGATCAAATTGCGAACACCTGGATGAAGACAACAAGAGGACACTCTATTCCACTTTATCAGGTGGTCAAAAGGGGCCAGCTTAGCCACCAAGGTGAGTGGCTCATAGAGATTAAAATTAAGACACAAATATCATACCTAATGAATAATATTGATGCAATGGGGAAAATTTCTTCTCAAGGAGGAATAAATGATTGGGGCAATAATTTAGGTGACAATTCGGGTGATGGTTCTACCCCAATTGATGATGGAAATTTTGGGAGCCATAACTTTTTCCCCATAGCTCTAATTGACTCCCCATTTGAACCATTGGAAAGATAATAATGAGGAGAATGTAGTGATATGGAATTATCTTTTCTCATTGGTTTTTAACCCTAGAAAACTCAATGAAAGTGCCCCAAATTTCAATTTTAGTAGTGTAGTCTAAAAATAGTAAGTTTCTAAAAATAGTAATTCCTTGAATTCTATATTATTTTAAATCATGGAAGTTAAACCATTTAATTTCCATTGATATTGGTGACCTTCAACATCCTCCTCCTACCTTCTAAATGTGTATAAATGAAGATGTAACCTAAAATTAAAATCAGACATCTCTTCCTAGAGATAAGCATATGGTTGTATTGAAATCTTGAGTAACAATACATCTCTTCTCAGAGAATTCATTGTTACTATGTTATTTTTGTGTTCTTAAAATATTTGTTAATAAAAAAATTAAGTTTTGGATTAGTGATTTCAGAGCAGTTTGTCTTGAGAGTGTATGCTCCCAAGGATGAGGTCAAGGTACAAGAAGCTTGGATGGAAAACAAAAGAGCTTCTAAATTATCCACCTATTCACTCTAAATGAATTCAAATGGTAGATGACACTAAGATATCTGATCCCTTTAAGGAAATGGTGAATGAAGCCCTCTAATATAAATAAGTGTAGATGCTAAAACAATTCACCCAAATTCTCTAACAAATCTTGATGGGAAATATTGGCTCCTCATCTGCACTTCTTGGCTCCTCATCCATGGAACATCCTTTTTGTGCCCCAACACCCTTCAAAGTTTAGGCGAATTTTGATATCCCTACATTTTAAGGTAAAATCAATGTTGATGTGGTATAAAATTGGTTGGATCAATTATCTTTCTACTTTTCTATAAATAAATTCACCGATGGAGAAAAGATCACTTTTGCTCTTTTAAAAGCATCATTGCCCATGAAAAATTGATGGGAACTTTATAAAAAGGGGTTCAGTATAGATTAAATTTACCTTGAGGTGGAACCTACCTGAGATGATTTCATAGAAGTGGTAAAAGAAGAATACTATCCCATTGGAGCATATGATGATCTATACATACAGTGGCAACAACTTCACCAAGGTAAGGACCAATCTGTTCAAGATTACACTAATTTTTTTCATTCTCCGTTTGATGGATTGGGCATCCAAGAAAATGAGAAACATAAGATTCTCAAATATTGTGGTGGACTAAAATGGTACATGTGGGGGGAAATGGAACTCTTGACTTTTGAAACCCTCGGTGAGGCATACAAGTTTGTAGTGAAGATTGAGCAAAAGCATGGAAGAAATAAAATGAAGAGTTAGCCTTTGAAATAGAAAAGTGACAAGGAAGGTTAAACACGAGGCCAAAATTAGAAGCAAAAGGAGTTTCAAGATAAGAAACCCAAGAAGGGGAAGACTAGTAAATGGTGTGATTACCATAAAATTGGAACTCGCTCCAAAGAAGAGCATCGAGTCATTAAGTCATTATTTTTTGAGTCGCAATACTCAACATCTATTGCTCTATCTCATACACAACCTACAATTGAAGAGGAAAAAGAAGATATTATATATGTTGATCCTGATACCATTGTTACTTCATCATAGATCCATAAAAAAAGATGAGATGACAAGAAAAGGTTGTTTCACTCTAAATTATGGGTAAAAGTTAAGCCTTTGCATTTCATTCTTAATAGTGGGAGTCAAAAGAATTTAATCTCTGCTAAATTTGTGAAAAGTCTAAATCTATCCATGAAGCCTCACCCAAAGCCATACAGTATTGGATGGTTGAGCCCAAGGAGAGACATCTATGTCACCTATAAGTGTCTTCTTTCATATGCAATAAAACCTTTCCAAGATGAAGTATTGTGTGATGTACTCATTGGTCAACCATTCTTTTATGATTGACATGGCATCTATGAATCATGAACTGAAGAATCACGCTCACTCTTGGAACATGGTGTTATAGGGTACACCTCTCACATATGTCTCCCTAATTAGTTCCAAGCAATGTAAGAGATTGGTGGAGAAGATAAAGCAATTCATTCTCATGGTGGTCAAACCATAGAAATCCAAGAAGGCTAATGTTGTAGTCTTGACTACACAATCAACATAGCAATAGAAGTAGATGGGAAAAATCATGGGAGAATATGATGACTTATTCAAGTCACCCATGGGAATTTCACTTCACTACTAGGTAAAACATTCTATCAATTTGATCCCAAGATCACCTTTGCATAAAAATCTTGTGTATCATAGATCAATTTTGGAGAGTGATGAGATAAAAAGATAGATACATGAATTGATTCAAAAGGGTCACATCAAGCCAATCTTTTCACCCTATGGCAGCTTGATTGTCTTAGCACCAAAGAAAGATGTAACATGAAGGCTTTGTATTGACTATCGTGCCTTGAATAAAATCACTGTGAAGAATCACTACCCCCTCCCCAGGATTGATGACCTGCTGGACCAACTCTATGGTGTGAAGTTATTCACCAAAATTGATCTCAAATCTAGATATCACAAAATTCCCATCAATCCCATTGATGTTTGGAAGATTGCATTCAAATCTAAGGAGGAGATCTTTGAATGGTTGGTTATGCCTTTTGGCTTAACTAACGCACCTAAAACCTTCATGAAGATGATGTATGACATCCTATGACCCTTCACCAACTCATTCATGGTTGTCTACCTAGATGACATACTCATCTACAATAGAACATGGGAGGAACATCTACAACATGTTCATAAGGTGCTTCAAACTCTTCAAGAATATAAGTTGTATACAAATCTTTGATAAATGCACATTCAAGATGAAAAAATTTCATTACCTGGGGTACATTGTGAATGAGGAATGGGTCCATGTTGATCCAAAGAAGATTTAGGTTATTTGAGAATGGCCTACACCAAAGACTCTCATAGAACTTCGCAACTTCTTGGGTCTTGAAATTTTCTATAATAGGTTTGTTCTTGTATTCTCACATGTTGCTTGGCCACTAACCCAAGTGATGAAAGGAGGAGCTAAAGCTACATTTTAGTGGGGTGAAATATAACAAAGGGAATTTAAGAATTTGAAGAACAAACTTTGGTCAGCCCCTGTTCTTGTCTTGCCAGATTTGCATCAACCTTTCAAGTTGATAACATATGCATCTAAATATGCTATGGGAGCTATCATCATGTAACATGGCTATACTATTGCATATCACACTGATACAGTTAGGAAATTCCTGACATATGAGAAGGAGATATATGCCATTGTGTAAGCCTACAAATAATAGAAACACTACATCTTGTGGAAAGAGATGATCATCCACATTGACCATAGACCGTTGGAATTCATCTAAATACAAATCAAACTATGAAATGAGAGGCACTAAAAGTGGGCCACATATATACATCAATTCCATCTAATAATCAAACACAAAAATGGGATCTTAAATATGGTCGTAGATTATCTAAATCACCCACCAATTAATGCACTCACAACAGTTCTTGACTTGTGTGGACATGAGACTACCACTTGGAGTGCTCTGTATGAAGTAGATCCTACCTTTACTGATACATATTAGGTGATTCAAGAAGGTAAACATGTTTCTAATTTATATTTTCAAGATAATGTCCTCTATCATATGGGGTGCATATGTGTTCCAATTTTAGAGAAATAGAAGATGATATGGGAAGCATATTTTAGTAGGATAACTGGACACTTTAGTGTAGAAAAGACATTGGTAGTTCTTCAAAAACACTTCTACTAGCCCCATATGTGAAAGGATGTGGAAAGGTACCTCAAATATTGCACCCCATGTGTGATAGCCAAGCCAATAAATAAGAATCAAGGATTGTACATGCCATTGCCAGAACCAACCAAGCCTTGGGAATCTGTCTCAATGGATTTTCTCTCAGGTTTGCCCACTTCAAAACATGGCAAGGACTGTATTTTTGTTGTAGTTGATCATTTTTTTAAAATGACTATCATGATTGCTTGTAAGAAAAATATATTTGCTAAAGAAACTACTCAACTATGTTTTAGTCATGTATGGCTCCATTTTAGTCTCCCCAAGTCCATTGTCTCAGATAGAGATAGAAGGTTCTTGAACATCTTCTGGTCCACTCTATAGAAGATGATGGATACCAAGCTAATGAAGTCCACCGTGTTCCATCCATAGATGGATGGTCAGATAGAAGTGGTGAACCACTTGATTTTTCACATGATTTAGATGTATCACTCTAAACATCTATGTATATGGGATGAGGGGATTCTTTCCATACAATATGGATATAATCAGGCCCTGCACAGCTCAACCAAGCACAGTCCATTCTAAGTATGCTTCAAGTTCTAACCCATGGCACCAATTGATATAGCCATTCCATTTTCCACCTAGGAATACAACTTATGGGAGATATGAAGTAGCAAAAGCAACAAAGTTCATTGAAGAAATGCAACACATCTAGTAGCAAGTTCATGACATATTGAAGAAGATAAATTAGAAGTATAAGGAATGCCATGACAAATATAGGATTACACACCATTTTATTGTGGGTGATAAGGTTTTGTTTTATCTTCAAAAGGAATGACTTGCAATCCCACATAGAAAAATTTGGCCTCTATGATATGGTCCCTACACTATCACCAAAAAAGTTGGAGAAAATGCTTTTGAGTTAAACCTACCAACCTACCTTGGTCTACATACAATATTTAATGTGGAGCTTTTCAAACCATATAATCCCCTATATTGGAAACTTAAGTCATAGCAAAATAATTGGACATTGATGACCTTGATCCAAAAAAATTTTCTTAATTGGAGGAGGATCAAATTATGGACACCTAGATGAAGACAATAAGAGGACACTCTATTCTGCTTTATTAGGTCATCAAAAAGAGTCAGCATAGCCACCAAGGTGAGTGGCTCATAGAGAATCAAATTAAGACACAACTACCACACCTAATGAGTGATATTAATGCAATGGGGACCATTTCTTCTCAAGAAGGGAGGAATGATTTGGGCAATAATTCAGGGGACAATTTAGGTGACAGTTCTACCCCAATTGATAATGAAACTTCTAGAAGCCATAACTTTTACACCATAGCTCTGATTGACTCCCCATTTGAACCATTAGAAAGCTAAGAATGAGGAGAACATGGTGATATGTCATGGAGCTCCTCTCAATGGTTTTTGGCCCTAGAAAACCCAATGGAAGTGTCCTAAATTTTAATTTTAGTAGTGCAATCTAAAAATAGTAAGTTTCTAAAAATAGTAATTCCTCAAATTTTGTATTGTTTTAAATTGTGGAAGTTGAAGCACTTAATATCCCTTTAGATTGGTGACCTTCCAAATCCTCATCCTACCTTCCAAATGTGTATAAATGAAAATATAACCCAAAATGTAAATTAGACATCTCTTCCCAGAGATAAACATATAGTTGTATTTCAATCTTGAGTAATAAAATATCTCTTCTCAAAGAATTCATTGTTACTATGTTATTTTTGTGTTCTTGAAATATATATCAATCAAAAAAAAATTGAGATTTGGATCATACAAAGACCTAGGTAATCTATGGGCTCCAGCCATAGATTATATAAAGAATAGAATATGTGACTATTATCAATTTATGCACGTATATGCTTACCAAAAAAATATGGTCAGAATTTGTAAGGATGTAAATCCATAGGTATGGAAAGCCATCTATGGCTCCCCCACACCTCATATTGGAGAAAATATTTTGAATAACTTGATAGGGAAGGGTGACTACTTCTTATACCTAGAATTTATAGTCATTTTGATCTATCAAAACAAGGTGGAGCCCCTATGTCTCCCCAAGTACGTGCTTAATAAATTGGCAAATTAAGAAATCACTTTTTAGTTACGAAACAACATAGAGGAGGACTTGGTGAAATAGAAGAAGGCCTTATTTTTTGGGAGCCTAGTTATAATCAGTAGGATAATATATACCATGAGGAAACATCTCAGTGATGTTACATTAAAGCAAAAAAGATATGGTTTCCCTATGATGTCATGGAGAGATTGGTCCCCCTTGGATTTATCTAAGAACATATCCTTGGGTTCAACATCCCCTACTGACATCATCCATATTTCTATGACTTCCTCTTCTTAAATGTAACATCAGATGAAGAAGTATTATAATGAACAAAAATTGGTGGCTTATAAGAAGATCATTTAAGGCTGATCTAAGTAGAACCTAACATCTCTACCAAAGAATTGGATAGTAAAAGACTTTTTGAAATTGTGGTAGCATTTAGACTTATAGAGTGGGCAGTCTAGAGGATAAGAAGATTATTCATCTCAAGGGATTCCCTTGAAATTAAAATTTAAAATAATCAATAAGAATCCTAGGTCCCAGGAATTGAGTGCACAAAGAGGAGGAGCCAGAGGATATCCCATCTACCTGGACTCTGATGAAGAGGATAGACCTACTTCTGACACCATCTAGGCCCCTATCACTACCCTCAGTGTTTTTGGTGTTTCATCTATTGGGGTAGCTACCACACAATTAGAAACATTTTCCTCTCAGGACTCTCTTATTAAGTTAAGTACCCCCATAGTTTACACTAAGAAACTAGGGACTCTTACAGGTAGCCCCACAACATAGACATCTCAGGGCTTGCCCATTCTACCTCCCATCTCATAACAACCATAAAGAGATGAAGTGATCATCAAAGACTTGGTGAATGATTTAGATGAGGACACTAAATTGGAGGAAGCTAAGGCTCAAAGTCTTCAAGGAGATCCCATTAAAATTCAATTACAAGGTACTCATCCCTTTCCTACTTTTTCCTTAGCCTCAATTTATATTATTGATACATTTGTTTCTTCTATAGAATTTCCCTCTACCTTATCCATTCCTTCCACAGATCCCTCTACCATCACCATTATATCTTTTACCATAAACATTCCCTCCATGTCTATTAGTTCTTCTATTGTGAGACTTCACAAGAAGAAGAAGGCATCTAGAAAGGTACAAATACCCCTAGCTACCTCCCAAATCCATGTCCAATATTAACAACTCTCCCTTCCACTCCCCACTTCCACTTCTATAGAGAAAACTATAGTAAACATGAGTAGGGGAAGGAAGGAAAAACCCCATGTAGATGTATTCCATCTACTCCCTCAATTTTGAGGAGTAGACTTGTCCTAAATTATATGGCCTTTCTTGCTCAATGTCTTGACTAGGCCCAATAGGAGGCAGAAGGAGGAAGGGGAGGTTGAACAAGAAATGGTTGTCACTACTACTAAAACACCTCATAATATTCCACCTTTGGCTATGGATTTGATGGATTAAATTTCCATTTATAATTTCACTGAGCTTCCCTCTACGTCTACCTTATTTGATCACCTAACTGGGTCAAATAAAGTTAGAGGATGACTAGGGAACCAGCATCATTCTTGAAGAATGACAACAAGTGTTCTCCCTAATTATGAGACCAAATAGGCAACCAGGAGAGCCCATATATGAATAAAACCTTTTATACCTATCCCAAGCCCACAAGGATATATTAGTATCCATTCATGAAGGCATAAAGGTAACTTTCTAGGATCTTGAAGAAAAAGTGCACGAATTACAATCATAAATTTAACAGTTGAAGGAGTAATCCAGCATAGTGCACATTCATGAAAGCATTTAAACTGAGGTGAGGGAGGTTGATTCTAAATTTTATAATTCTCTTGAATCCATGGAATTAATGAAGGTATAAATGGCACCTCACCTAGCCTAGGTGAATCAACTTTGTAATTCCCTTGTCCAAGGTAATACTCAACTTAAGATGTTAGTTGCCTATATAGGCAAATTTTTGTATAGCCATTTGGATTTAATGACTACATTTGAAGCATCAAATACCTTAAATTTGGTGGTCATTAGACATGAAGAGGCTAAGGAATTGTTGAAAATAGTTATTGTCTTAATGCCAGATTATTAGGCTCATGAGACCCAACTCTTTCAAATTTTAGATGAATTGAAGTTATCTAAGGCAAGGGATTCTATAGGGAAATTGGTTAGTAGAATTAATTTTGACAAGATTATCTAGGACACCATAGATGATTTCAAACAAAGCATAAAGGGCTTGACAATGGAGAATATAGAATTAGAGTTAAGCAGGGTCCAAAAGAAGGTGGTTGAGGTAGAGATCTTTAGAAGTAAGTTCTAAGAAACCAAGGATGAGCATGAAAGACTCCTTGTACAAACTAAGAGACTCCACATGCCTTCACTGCTCAGCTTAGACATCATTCATCAGTAGCATTAGGTGGTGTATAAATTTTACAAGGAGAAAAAAGTGAAGAAGAAGCAAACATCTAGTAGTATAGCTACACCATCAGCTTTTACTTTGAATTCAACTCCAACAAAGGTCCATGCAACACTCTGAACCATGTAGCCTTAGCTTTTACATGAGTTATTCCTGGCGGCATATATATGAATAGATATTTCTTGTAAACTAGATAATTATTTATAACACATTGAATTTATATTTTCTTGAACATGCACATGTTTCATTCTTTTATAAAGTCTATTTGACTATTTATAGCTTTTAGGCTTAAACAATTTTGATCACAGTTAGAACTACAAGTTCAAACTGACACATGTAACAAACATGCATAGACTTGGAGGATGAGGTGACCCCTCCCCAATCTCTATGAATGCTATTGTACCCCCTACTTTAATTTTTTTTTCAGATAATTGTGGAATACAAATTAGCCAGCCCATTGGTCATCAAGTGAAGTATTTGAGAATTTATTGTCTAATGTTGTGTTGTTAGTTGTTATTTTTTATGGTTGTTTACTTCAATGAATATTTAGTGTGATAATGTTGTAAATAGGTTCTTCATTATTTTGATTAATGTTCTAATCTTAGATGCACAATAGCTATTGAATGTTGGTAGATGTGTTAATTGCAATAGTTGAGTTATATTGGAGTATGTTTCTAGATGTGTATTTGTGTTTTCTTAGTTTAGTTTTCTAAGTGTGTGCTATCATTTCCTTAGATAATAGATTATCTTGAGCCATAATCTCCTCATTGAAGGGTGTGTAAAAGCAACCATGATAGGAACAACCTTTGTCTAAAGTTATTGGACTTCCTATACCTCCATTCCCATAGACTCTTTAGTCATGTCTAGCTGCTTATGAGCATTTGTTACTAGTAGCAGGCATTGATTTTAAGAAGACATAGGTCTTTCCATAAGCTAACTAGGGAAGTGATTCCTAAGACCCATGAGGAATTATTTTTTTTCCCTACCTTACCCTCTATTTGCATTTTATTATTGAGATCTACCCATTTTAAAATAAAAGCCAACCACCCATCCAACTCACGTAGGAATTCACCCCATTAGGAAATTATACCTCCATCCAAAAACCCTCATAAACAACATACATACTTTACCAGCTATTATATCAATAGGTTTTAATAAATTTTATACCTATAACTCATGTCCTAGAGTGGAGTTTACATCCATATATATCCTAAAATGATAGAGGCGACCTTGTTATGGTTGTGGTGTGCATAAAAATTGCATCAATAGTTTCACTGGTGCTAGAAGGAGGGTCATCCTTCCTAATAATAGAGGTTAGTCCTTGTGTAGAGTTACACTATAGTCACCCAGGAGAGTGACCATATCCAATTTCCAGTTAGGTTATTAGTGTCACCCTTAGCAATCTATAGGAGACCTAGAGTTGTGCTAATAGCTCCGATTCAAAATAATCCACCTCCACTAAAGCATCCTTCCCCAATAAGGAACCCTTTGCTTATTAATCAACCAATGGCTCAGAAATAGCTTTGGTTAGTCAGATATACCATCATCATCCTAAGGGATGTGCATGATTTACCTCAGAACCCCAAAAAATATCTACCATCCTTCTCCCCTTTTGGGCCAAGGATAACAAAAGAGCATATTAAATCTATTAAAGTTGATTTGAGATTAATAAATTTAGTTGATGAAGATGTTACATGTTAGCTATTTCCTTTCACTTTTATGGATGTTGCTTGTGATTGGTATTTAAACCTAACTGAGAACTCCATCACCAATTGGGAGGATTGTCAAACCACTTTCCTTGCATAGTTTGGGTAGGTCACCAATCTAAGAATGGTGTATCAACACTTCACCAGCATGAAAAGATAACTTAGTGATCCTATCCATGCTTTCAATGCAAGATGGTAGGAGATGTACATTTGGTTGACCCTAAGGTACAAACCATAACCAACATTAGTACTAGATATGTACAAGAATGCCTTAGACCCCATCACTACCATGTTCCTGAGAAGAGCACCTACTACCACTACTTTATAATTAGCATTTGAGGAAGCCATTAACATCAATAGACAGCTCAATCCATAAATTCCTAGGATACTTAACAATGGGATCCCAATGTTTAATCCAATACTACATGTAAAGCAAAACATTCTCACCTGCAATCAAAATTAGTTGTATAGATTGCCTCCATTGATGCAAATAGCATAGCCAAATTTTGGATATTTGAATAACCATGTGACAGGTGGGAGTTACCAATCGAATTAGTAAGCAACTTCACTCCCTATGACTATTCGACAAGGTACAAATTCTACAAAATTTGAAATAGATTCTATCCAAAAGATGGTTCAGAAGTTGAGTAATGATTTTTTAAATATGCAATGAAAACTAGAAAATAACAATACTTAGATGGGTAACCAAAACATCAGATTCCCAAAATATTATAGGCCTTTTAACTAGCCTGCAAATAATATAGAGCATCCTGGTAGACTTCTAGAGATAAACATTACTAAGATAGCTCTCCCCAATTGGTGTAGAATACATAATATACCCCAACATGGCAAGTTTGACTGTGTTGAGTTATGTACGGCATATGAAATATTTTAGAGAGAAGTAACTAGCCGAGATCAGATGAATAATCCACATAAAACACATTAGGATCTAGGATCTACTAGTATAGCGATGTTCTTTGAAACTCATGAATTCCCCTTTTTGGGAGAAGATGACAATGAACCAGAGGATAACTTAGAGGAATTTCATGCTATCCAAAAATACCAAAGAAGTGTGTACAAATTGAGGAACAAGTAGCCTTTGACCACATCGACTCCTCTAAAACCATAGCAATTCTACCCACTCCTAGAGTAGATAATAATCCACCCCCTTCAAAAGGGAATGATCCACCACCAAGCAAGGAGGAATCAAGCAAGTCTAGAGGATACAACATCATGGAAGATATGAAGAAAATCAAGGAAAATATCACACTTCATGAGTTAGACTAAATCACTGAATAGAAGAAGCTATTATAGAAGTATATTACTAAGAAAACCTCAACAAAAAAAGTTAGGATAACTTTAGATAGAAAAAAAGAAGCAAAAGTGGCTGACACCAATGTCATCTACGAGAGTAAGCTAGAGGTACCATTGTTCCTGCTAACCATCAAAGTATTTGATAAGAATATTCACAATTATTTGGTTGATTCTAGATCATCTACCATTCTTATGCCAACTTTGATATGTAAAAATCATGTTCTTACCCCCAATCTTTCGAAGAGATCAGTCTCTCAGCTATAAAAGATAGTAGTTCCAATGGTGGGTGAGTTGAATAATGTACACATTTAGGTAGCATCAAAGCCTAGAGTCTAGATGACCATCGATGTCCTCATAGTGGATATATTAGAAGGATATGGATTATTGTTGAGTAGAGACTGGTCCAAAATGCTTAATAGATACCTTTTTACAAATTTTTCACATATGGGGCTGCCTTGGAGGGGTATTGCAAATCAGATCAGAATTGATAGAGAGCCCAGGATGATATATCCCATCACTAAATATAACATCAAGAATGAGGATGTAAAGTATAATTCCCTCTCATTAGGCATCTATACTTTTACTACTCATAATTTAGCACAAAATTTAGAACCTAAAGAATTAGATCAGCTATATACAATTTATTTTGATGGATCCAAGTCCAAACAAGGATCGGGTGTGGGAATTGAGATAATCAATCCTCAAGTCAAAAAGTTCTTGGTCACTTATAGATTGCAATTTCCCTATACAAATAATAGATTCGAGTATGAAGCTCTAATCTTAGGGCTATAATTTGCATTAAAAAATCTTATTTAAAGAGGTATAAGCACAAAGCATGGAATTTAATTAAAAGATTCAAAGCCTTCAATATAAGATCACTCTCAAGAGAGCAAAATTAGGTCATTGATTCACTAGCTACTATTTATACCAATTTGTAACCATTACAAGAGTCTCAGGTAAAAATATTTTCCATTGAGTTGGTTCCTTGTCCATCTATTCTAGATAATGTAGAAAACTTGCATGTCTTTAATGATGATCTATTGATTATCTAGGTCTTAACTAATTCAAGGGATTTTAAGTCCCAAATCATAGATGATAATGATGATAACCACCTTTGTCAATAAGATATAGATAAGGAAGGCATTCTCCAACTTAAGGAGAATTAGATACCAGTTGGCTTAGTCTCCCTAGAAAGGCCATTTGATTTAGATTCCTAGGTGCAGTAGTTAAGGTAGCCTAAGGTCAATGAATCTAATTTCAAGAAAGATAATATGGGAGATGAGAATAATCCATGTCATGTCAATATTAGTCGTAGATGTACTCCTAAGGAAAGACAATGAATGAAATATTTAATCTCCCAATACAGGGATGTCATCACTTGGACATACGAGGAACTGAAATTGTATGACCCCTAGGTCATCACCCACACCATTCCCCTTAAGTAAGATCATAAACTATTTAGACAGAGGCAAAGGCTCATGAATCCCATCCTAGATCCTCTTATTCGGAAAAAAAATTGAGAATTTTTTTAGCACTAAAATTATTTTCCCCATGGGCACTCCACTTGGGTGGCTAATTTAGTCCCAATAAGGAAAAAGAATGGCAAAATTAGATTATGCATAGATTTTATAAATTTGAACAAAGCCTTTGAGAAGGACAATTACCCTTTACCATTGCTAGATGAGGTAATATAAATTATAAGTGGTTCTAAAATGATGTCTTTTTTAGATTGGTTTTTAGGCTATAATCAAGTATTAGTGCAAGTTGAAGATCAAATGAAAACTATGTTTACTAAGAAATGGAGAACTTATGCATACAAAATCATTCCATTCAGCTTAATTAATGCAAGAGCTACCTTTTAGTGTGCCATGGATCACACCTTAAAAGGGTTGACTGGGAAATGCATAATTATTTACATGGATGACCTCATAGTATTTTCAAAGAATAGAAATGATCACATAGCCCACTTGTAATCTATATTTGAGTGATGCAAAAAATTTAGTGTCTCATTAAATTTGAATAAAAGCATATTCAGAGTTACTAAAGGCAAAATGTTGGGGCACATCATCAGTAAGGATGGGATCACCATTGATCCTGATATAATCTAAGCAATTGTAAAGATTCAGTTTCTAAATAGTAAAAAGTAACTAAAATCATTCTTTGTAAAGATCAAATTCATTAGGAAGTTTATCTCAGGATTCATAAAAATCGTAAAGCCTCTTAACACCATGCTCAAGAAAGATGCTAAGATAGAATGAACAACTAAAGCCAAAAATTCTTTTCAAGACATCAAGGATGCAATATCATACTCTCCAGTATTGATCAGTCTAGACTTTACAAAATACTTCTATCTATATTCCTTCACTTTTGAACATATAATTGTTGTTGTAATCACATAGAAGAAAGGCAAGATAGAACACCTGATTTATTTCATGAGTACAAACCTGAAGGATGTAGAGCTCAAATACTCTATGATTGCCAAGTAGATCTTTGCCCTAGTAAAAGTAATGAATAAATTTATATATTACATTTTGAAGAATAAAACCATTGTTGTCATCCCAAACCCTATTGTTAAGCTCACCCTTTCACAAAATGAACTAAGGGAATGCTGAGGGAAGTGGATGGCCAAACTCCAAGAGTTCAAAATAGAAATTAGGCCTACAAAGATTGTTAAGGGATAAGGCATTATTTAGCTTATGACTGAGCCTAATCCCTTAATCACTATTGAGAAAGTATGTCAAGCATAGGTTTCTAAAGGTGAGTGGTATACAAACATAATCCTATACTTACTCACAGGAACTTGTTTCTTAGAATATAATAGAGAAAAGAGAAGAGCTTTAAGGCTTAGAGCTGACCACTTCATGATAAAAAAGGTAATTCTCTATAGAATAAATTATGAAGGGATATATCTTAGATGTGTGTCTATAGAAGAAGCTAAGGAGATCCTAAAAATTTGCATCAAAAGATAAGCAGTGGTCACCCTACTGGGAATACCACAAACCACAAAATTCTAAGGTTGGGCTACTATTGGCCAACCATTTTTAAGGATACTCATATGCATGTCATAACTTGACATGAATTTCAAATGTTGGTTAAAATATAATTTCATGCAACCATGTCCTTACATCTATTTTTTGAAGGAAAGCCATTTACACAATGGGGTTTGAAATTCATTGGGGTAATCAATCCAAATTCTTCCACTAGAGATAAATTTGTGTTAACAGCTATAGATTATTGTACCAATTGAACAAAAGTAGTTTCCATGAAGAGTAGTAGATCACAAGATGTGATTTTATTTTTGGAGGAACACATCACTACTAGATTCAACACACCCATCTCTGGTATGTGATAATAGACCCACATTTATATCAATAGAGTTTACTGAGTGGGTGCATGATAATTAAATCATAATCAGGTCAGCTTTTAACCACCACCCTTAGGGGAATGGGTTAGTTAAGTCAAAAAATAATAATCTAATTGAGTTAATTAAAAACTCAGCATGGGATAATTTTAGAGACTGGCATAATCTACTAAAGTATGCTCTCTAGGTAGACTAGACAAGATATAATCAAACCTTAAAAGCTTCACCTTACTTGCTGGTGTATGGATGCAGACCAATTTTTCCTATCTCATTGAAGCTACCTACTTATTAGTTCATACAAGGCTACATGGAGCCCAATGATAAAGTGGAGTCAAGACTCGATATAATCGAGATGGAGGATTCAAGAATAGAAGATCTCCAGGCATTTAGCAAACACTAGGATGTAGTTAAAAGGTGGTTTGATAAAAGAGCAAAAGTCAAAGCATTCAAGATTTTAGATTTGGTATTGTTATGGGATAAATCCCATGAAAAAAAATACATCATGACAAGTCTTCTCCATTGTAGATTAGACAATATTATATTTTAGAGATCATGGTCAACAATGTATTTCATCTGAAAGACTTCCAGGGTAATGACCTAACATATCCAATTAATAGGTAGTTCCTAAAGCATTATTTTAGAGCTGTTTCATCTATGGATATCACTGATTGAGAGGATTCATATAAGCTTATATGTAGTATTAGAATATATTTCATGTTTTATATATTATATTCCAATGTTTTCTAGAAGAGATTTTTAAAAAATCTTAGATTAATCTTTCTCGCTTTCAGTATTTTACTTTCTAGAGTAATTCTTACTTTCTAGATTAGTTGTTATTTTTGAATTTTCTCTGATGACCAAGATCATATTCACTCTATTTATTACTAAAATTGATTCAACCAAATGGGTACTTATAAAAAGGGCGTTAATTAAAATTTTGACACATTTAGAGACTGGCGTATAGTTTAGAAATATCTCTATGTTATGAGTCCTTCAAGATAAAGGTAAGCAATCAGAGATTATTTTAAATGATGTTACAATTAGATACTTTTATCAGGTATGTGGAAGTTTCTCTCACAATATTCATGTGAATTTAGAAAGTTTTCTTATATCTAAGGGTCAAATGCACTTATCAAGATAACACTTGATGGAAATGATAATTCTAGATCTAGACTTGGCTGATAGGGACATTCTAGTAGTGGTTCTTTTTCTAATTATACTACCTCATTGGGGTTATTTCTATCTTTTTCCATTGATTTTAATTCAAAAGGATATATAAAAAAATAAGAAAAAGAATCAATGAGTTCACAAGATCAAAAGAAAATTGAAAGAAAAAAATCTCACTTGATAAAATAAGGTCAATATACCATACATCATGGTTAAGATAGGCAATAGAAAGAAAAGAGAAGGAGACCAAGGTATCTCTATTGGGGCTATGGACGTCGAGATAGAAGTAGAGCAATGCTTGAGTTTCCTTTATTTTAGTGATTTTATGGATGCTAGAGTGAAACCTATAGCCTCATCAAAACCTTAAAAGACTCATCATAGTAAGGGGTAAATAAATTACACATTCAACACACATAGACCCAAGAAATTTGAAGGCAAGTATGTTGTATGAATTAACTCAGGAGTCTCTTCCATCTTTTTGGTTTAAGTTTTTTTTTCTATGAGACACTTCATGAATAATATAGGATTTCAAAACCAGAGTTCTGGGTTCTTAAATACTCAGGAGTATTCCACCTATAAGTTGCCATTTGGTGTACCCAAAACCCGCCATTTCCTTTAAGGAAAAGGGAACCCACCTTTTCTTGGAGTTTTGTCTCAATAAGGACTTCATCTCATATGATTTATACCAAGTTTGGAAATCTGGGCCTTTTCAATTTTCAAGTGGTTGGTATTGGCCCAGGCTTTGTGGTTTTGGCATTATGTTTTACAAGGCTAACTTATGTACTACAAATCAATTCTTTAGACTATATATTTTATATTTTGTGCATAATGTCTCTTTTGTATGGATTATTTTAGGATTTTTTTAGTCTTACTCCCCCTCAGGCTTATTCTTTTAAAAGCCTCATTCTATCAAAGAAATTATTGCAGACTTTTTACCCAAATAATTATTCTTACAAAATTTTCCTTGTATATCTTTGGCCTAAAGATATTTTGAGTCATATACATTTTTCCAAAACAAACTTCCCAATCAATGTGCCCCTTTTGACCCCCCAACTTACCCTTCATAATTTCTTGGAGTAACCCCTAGGTGTATGAAACTACCCTTCAAGAATTTTAAAAAGTGACCTTCAGCATTTTTTTAAATTGCCCTTAGAAACTCTTGAAATTTCGTACCCACCTACCTTTCATCCTTCATGAAGTAGACCCTTCAATAAAATTTTATCCTGAAGTAGACCCTTTGGCTTCCTTCCATAAATCCTTCAGACCCTTCTAACTAGCCCATCGGCCTTTTTCAAATTAACCATTTACCTCCTTTTGACCATTTCTTAAGAGCACATACCCTTCAAATTTCCCTTGCCTACCCTCCAGTCTTTGTGGGGGTGTCCTTTGGAAGAATTATTTTGGCCTTTTTTCATCTGCCATTTCCTTCAAAAATTTTATTCCATACCTTATCCAATTCTCTCAGATAATTTGTATGAAGTAAAATCCCCCTGAGTGAACCCTTTGGGACCTTTTGAAAAGACTTTATGACCTAATCCATCCCCTTTAGACTTTTGTTTTGGGAATTTATCTGATGTAAAATATTCAAAAGAATTCCTCTGAAGGGCACCTACCCTTCAAAATTCCTAAACTTACCCTCCAAGTTAAGGGGACATACCCTTCAAAATTTACCAAACATACCTCTTAGGACCTTTGAAATGACCCTTAGCCATACAAAAGTGACCTTCAAAGGTCAAATATTCCCTTTGACCCTCAAAATTATCCTTTGGGAATTTTAGAAGTGACCTTTGGCATTCATGAAGTAGACCCTTCAAGACCTTTATCATGGATAGAATACCCTCTAAAGTGGACCTTTTGAAATGAAAATACCCTTCAAAGATTTTGGAAGTACCCTTTAATCATGAAATAGCCCTTCAAAATAATTCCTTCAGAACTTTTGCTCAAGGTCCTATAGAACAATAGGCCATGGACATTTTTTCCAAAGTAATCTTCTAAAATAATTTTCTGCTAACATTGATCTAAAAACATTCTCCGAATATTATATCTTTAAAGTGTTTTGTTACAAAGAATAGTATGGAAATTTAAAAGTGATTTATTATGAAGGACACTATTGATATTAATGTCATACTTAGTAAAATATGGAATATTTCCTATTTGATAAATACTAATGACACCCACCAACCCAAAATTAATGAATTTGAAAAGTGAACATTGCATATTTAATATCACACGAAATGGTATTCAATTTAGGATCTTATATAGATGATACACAACCATTGAAGACATCATTTTCATTCAAGTTATATTGCAATCGAAGTATCCTCATCTCCCAACAATGATTGAGAGCCCTAGTTTTTACTTCAAAGAGTATATAGTGAACAACAACCAAACTAGTTTCGATCTGATCATATTGATATGCAAGCATACACAATGCAGAGCATGTTGAACAAGATACAAGATTGAATGCACAACCATGTCTTCTTTATCCAAGTCATCCCTAGCGACTAATCCTCTTTCTGCATTTTCCATCAAAGACTCCATAAAATTCAAAGATGTTGTCTTTGATGTAGAAGTATTTGAAATTAAGTATAAAAGTATTCCCAACTATGGGATAAAGTCGATTCAGTTGATTTGTTTTCAATAAATGATGAGATAGTGTTATCAAAAAGGTTGTTTTTCCAAGAATTATTAGCATTAAAGTGCCAAAGGTCATGTTGTGCATTAACTTCCTAAAAGATTTATTATTTTTGGGTAAGATATCACAATATGCCTACCTCTTACACTCTAGTGATGACACAGTGGTCACGTGTATATCCAGGAGAGACTTTCAAAGGTACATATATCTTAGTATCCTAGGCACATATTATGAAAATCATACTTGGGTATGATTCAAGGAGGAAATTACAATCACAAAGGAACTCTCATCATGGTTGTTCCTAGGTTAGACCATCCCCTGGAAAGCAATGAAGCTAAAGAGATCCATTTTGATATAAAAGTTCAAAATGAGAGTGCAAATAGGTATGACTTTGCTCAACTGATTGTATGGGATGTTGAGCATCCATTTTGTGAATCTGGATTGGGTACCCCTATTGTATATGATATTATCACATGATGTGACTTATGCCCTAAGAGAGGTGATTAGCCTTAGGTTGAGATAACAAATTTTGCACAAGGAAAAATGTCCCATTCCCATAGGGGACTTCTTTATGATGTTGTATCTAGTCGATGTAGTAATAAGGACATGCTACAAGGACTTAGGAAATCTATGGGCTCTAGCCATAGATTATATAAAGAATAAAATATGTGACTATTATTAGTTTATGCATGTATACACTTACTAGAAGCATATGGTCATAATTTATGAGGATATATATCCATAATTATGGTAAGCCATCTATGGCTCCCCCATGCCTTGAATTGGAGAAAATATTTTCAATAACTTGATAGTGAAGGGTGGCTACTTCTTATACCCAAAAAATTATAGTTATTTTGATTTGGGGAAACAAGGTGGAGACCCTATGTCTTCCCAAGTACCTGTTTGATAAGTTGGTGGAATAGGGAATCACTTTCTAGTTATGGAATAGTACAAAGGAGGAATTGGTGAGATAGAAGAAGGCCTTTTTTTGGGAGCCTAGTTATAATTGATAGGATAACATATACCATGAGGAAACATCTTAGTGATGTTGTAACTAAGCAAAACCAATTTGGTTTCCCTACAATGTCGTAGAGAGATTGGGACCCCCATAGACATATCTAAGAACACATTTCTAGGTTCAACATCCCCTACTGCTATCATCCATATTGCTATGACTTCCTCTTCTTGAATACAACATCACATGAAGAAGTGTTGGAATGAGTAAAAATTAGTGGCTTATAGGGAGATCATTTAAAGATGATCCAAGTAAAACCTAACATCTCTACCAAATAATTGGATGGTCAAAGAGCCTTTTTCAAAGGGTGATAGCATTCATATTTCTGGAGTGGGTAGTCTAGAAGATAATAATCTTCCTCATCTCAAGGACTTACCCTTAAATTAAAATTGAAAACAATCAAGAAGGAGCCCAAATCTCAGGAATTAATTATACAAAGAGGAGGAGCCATAGGAGATCCCATCATTTTGGATTCTAATGTAGAGGATAGACCTATTATTGACACCATCTAGGTCCCTATCACTACCCCTAGTGTTTTTGGTGTTTCATTTGTTAGGGAAGCTACCACATAAGTAGCAACATCTTCCTCTCACAACTCTCCTATTCAGGGAAGGACCCCCTTGGTTTATACCAAGAAACCAAGGACTCCTACAGGCAGCCCCACAATGTAGACATCTTAGGGCTTACCCATTCCACCTCCCAACTCACAATAACCACAAAGGGATGAAGTGATCATCAAGACTTGGTGGATGATTTAGATGAGGAGATTGAATTAGAGGAAACCAAGGCTCTAAGTCTTCAAAGAGCTCCCATTAAACTTTAATTGCAAGGTACTCAGCCCTTTCTTAGTTTTTCCTTAGCCCTAATTTATATTATTAGTAACTATATTTCTTCTATAGAAGTTCCCTCTACCTCATCTATTCCTTCCACTGATTCCTCCACCATCACCACTACATCTTTTCCCACAGCCATTCCCTTTTTGCCTACTATTACTTCTGCTATGAGACTTCATAAGAAGAAGGCATCTAAGAAGGTAAAAATAGCCCTAGCTACCCCCCAACTCTATATCCTATCAACACAACTCTCCCTTCCACTCCCCACTTCCACTTCTATAGAGTAAACTATAGTAAGCACAGGCAATGGAAGGAAAGTAAAACCCCATGTAGTTTTAGTCCATCCACTCCCTTAATTTGGAGGAGTGGACTGGTCTAAAATTATATGGACTTCCTTTCTCGATGTCTTGACTAAGCCCAATAAGAGGTAGACGAAGGAAGAAGGGGAGGCTAAACAAGAAATGATTTCCACTACTATTGAAACACCTTGTAGTATTTCACCTTGGGTTGTGGAGCTGAGGGGTCAAATACCCATTTATAAAGTCATTGATCTTCCCTCTGAGTCTACCTATTTGATCCCCCAATTGGTTCCATCCAGGGAGTGAATAAAATAAAGTTAGGGGATGACTAGGGCACCATCATCATTCTTGAGGAATGATATCTAATTTTCTCCCCAACCAGGAGATAGAATAGGCAATCAGGAGAGCCCATATATGAAGAAAACCTTTTGGATCAGGCTCAAACCCATAAGGATGAAATATTAACCATTCATGAAGGCATAGAGTTAGCTCACCAGGATCTCAAAGAAGACATGTAGGAATTACAAGCATAAATTAAATAGTTGAAGGAGCAATCTAGCATAGTGTACGTTCTTACAAGCATTGAAATTGAGGTGTGGGAGGCTGCCTCCAAATGTTATAATTCTCTTCAAGCCATGGAATTCATGAAGGCATAAATGGCATCTCACCTAGCCAAGGTGAATCAACTTTGTAATTCCCTCACCTAAGATATACTCAACTTAAGATGATAGTTGCCTACATAAGAAACTCATTGTACAACTATTTATATTTAATAACTACATTCGAGGCATCTAATGCCCTAATTTTGGTGGTCATTAGACATGAAGAGGCTAAAGAATGGTTGAAGTAGTTACAATATTAATGTTAGATTATCAAGCTCATGAGACCCAACTCTTTCAAATTTTGGATGAATTGAAGTTATCTAAGGCAAGGGATTCTATAGGGAAATTGGTCAATAGAATCAATTGTGATAATATTGTCCAAGATGCCACAAATGATTTCAAACAAAGCATATAGGGTTTGATATGGGAGAATATAGAAGAAAATTTGAGTAAGGTTAGAAAGAAGGTGACCGAGGTGAAGATATTTAGAATTAAGTTCCAGAAAACCAAGGATAAGCATGTGAGAATCCTTAGACAAACTAAGAGACTCCACTAGTCTTCACTACTCAACTTGGACATCATTCGTCAATAGCTTGAGGTAGTGCATAAATTTTACAAGGATAATGAAGCAAATAATAAGCAAAATTTTGGTAATAGAGCTACACCATTAGCTTCTACTCTGACTTCAAATCCAACAAAGGCCCATGCAACACTCCAAACCATGCCGCCTTAGCTTTTACATGCATTATTCCTGGTAGCATATATATCAATATATATTCCTTCTAAATTAGATAATTCTTTGTAACACATTGAATTTGTATTTTCTTGAACATCCACACATTACATTATTTTGTAAAGTTGATTTGACTATTTATATCTTTTAGGCTTAAACGGTTTTGATCGTAGTTAGAACTACAAGTTCAAACTGCCACATGTAACAAACATGAATAGACTTGGAGGATGAGGAAACCCCTCCCCAATATCTATATATATTTTTGTGCCCCCTAATTTAATTTTTTTCTCAAAAAATTTTGGAATACAAAGCAGTTAGTCTTTTGGTCATCAAGAAAAATATTTGAGTATTTTCTATCCAATATTGTGTTGTTAGTTGTTATTTTTTATGGTTATTTACTTAAATGAATATTTAGTGTACTAATGCTACAAATAGGTTCTTAATTATTTTGATTAATGTGTTAATCTTAGATGTGCAATAGCCATTGAAGGTTGGTGGATGTGTTAATTGAAATAGTTAAGTTATATTGGAGTATATTTTTGGATGTGTATTTATATTTTTTTGGTGTAGTCTTATGAGTGTGTTCTATCATTTCCTTAGATAATACATTACCCTGAGCCATAATCTCCTAATTTAAGGGTGTGAAAAAACTACCCTGATAGGATTAATCTTTGTATAAAGCTATTGGACTTCCTATTCTCTGTTTCCTTAGACTCTTTAGTCGTGTCTAGTTACTTATGAGCACTTACTGCTAGTAGCAGGCATTGGTTTTAAGAATACATGTTTATTTAGAAGCCATTCAAGGAAGTGATTCCTGAGACCTACGAGGACTTCTTTTCTACCTTACCTTACCCTCTGTTTGAATTTTATTATTGAGATCTACCTATTTTAGAATAAAATCTATCCACCCATATAACTCACGTAGGAATACACCTCATTAATAAATCATGCCTCCTAAAAATCCTTGTCAACAACCTACATACTTTACCAACTATTATATCAATAGGTTGTAAGAGACCGTATACCTAAAACTCATGTCCTGGCATGGATTTTACCTCCATAGAGATCCTAAAATTTTATAGTCTATCTCGTTATGTCTATGGTGTGCTTAAAACCAACATCAACAACTCCACTGAGTTAGACATAGAAATATGTTAATTTTTTTTAATTAAACACATATACTAAAAATATATTACACCATAGGAATATATAGAAACTATATAAAATACTCAAAGTGTGATAATAGAAACAATCATAATACATCACATAATACCGATCTCTAATATCATGAGAGTACACATCATAAAGCAAAAATAAAAAGTAATCATATTAACTCAGCTATAATTGAAACAAGTCTACTATCAATGTTGTCAATGTATATTAATAAGTAATTAAAAATTTTCATGACATTATTCAATAATAATTATAATACAATATAATGTACAAGTAAGATACATGGTTTTCCTGTAGCATAGTTCCCAAACTTAAGTATCTATGGCAATCTAAAGTGTCATCTCGATAAGTGGTATTATTGTAGGGAGAGAGCATCATCTGAGTACTTTTCCATACTAACCATAGACCAATGATATCCTACACTAATCCCATCAGTAAATGTCCCTCCCTTCACGAATGAGTAGACAGTAATGGCATGGGAATATAGAGAGATGAGCAAGTACATATGTGTTGTATGATTTATAAACTAACTAAACATGCAGTGTATTATAGAAAACCATTATATTTCAAGATATTGTATAAACATGTAAATTATACTTATGAAATGATAATGTATCACTAAAAATACTTTGGCCCAAAGTTTTAAAAATAATAAATAATAACAAACTATAGATCAATCAAATTCATACACACCACTTAATCAGACTGCCATCATATGTCATTGTCATACTAGTAAGCGAGTGAAGTCCATCTCACTCCTTACTCCATATTAGTAATGCATATTGGTCAAGTACAATTAAACCACAAGATTAATTTAATTTATATTCCATGAGCAAACACATGCTAATAATAGGAATAACCAAAGCATACATTTATTCAATCAAACATATGAATGAATCTTACATTATTTTTTATCCTATACTATAAATAATGACTACAGTTTATACCATCCAAATAATTACATATTTAACCATAGATTTTCACTACCACAATTAATTTTCAAACATAATACACCCTATGATATCCCATATTATCATAGTCTAGTATTATAAGACATATCTACTATTTTTCCTCAATCAATCATAATTAAGTAGTCATAACTACATGGAAACACAAACTTATATTCAAAAAATTAGATATAACAAAATAATTCACCGTTCTCATAGAATACAATAATATACTATCATAGTATTCATTAAACTCTCTAGACTATATACACTCATACATAAAGTCCTAATAACTAATACAAAACATATTATTCATAGTAAAAACCAACATGCATACATTTATTTAGTCAAATATAGAGACGAGTCTAAACATAAAAATTATAGTATGTACCTTCCAGACTTAATATATACTTATATTATAATATTATATATTATCCCA
>JARHVA010003799.1:1102500-1260000 GCA_037957365.1 Torreya grandis
TCACAAATGTCACATCTTACAAAAGTCACTAATCTATACAAGGTTCTATCAAGTCTAAAAATTATAATCATGGTTTTGCACTAAGGCACCCCAAATCCAAAATATTAGTGCAATACTTCCTATCACTAAGTTCACTCTAGTAGATAGAAATACATGAAAATATCAATAGACTCATTAGGTCATAGAGTTCGAGCCACAACTCTGATACCACATGTAACAACCCTACTAGGTCAGACATAAAAATATGTAAATTTCTTTAATTAAACACATATACCAAAAATAGATTACACCACAAAAATTTATAGATACCATATAAAACACTCAAAATGTAATAATATAAACAAGCGTAATACATCACATAATACTATTCTCTAATATCATGAGAGTACATGTCATAAAGTAAAAATAAAAAGTAATCACATTAACTCAAATACAATTGAAACAAGTTTATAGTCACCATTGTCAATATACATTAATAATTAATTACAACTCTTCATGACATTATTCAATAATAATTTTAATAAAATATAATTACAAGTAAGATACATGCATTCTCCAGAGCATAGTTCCCAAACTTAAGTATCTATGGTAATCTCAAAGTGTCGTCTCGATAAGTAATATTGTTGTGGGCAGAGAGAGCATCATCTAAGAACTTTTTCACACCAACCATAGACCAACGATCCTCCATACTAATCTTATTAGGAAGTGGCCCTCCCTTCATTAATGAGTAGATAATGATGGTGCAAGAATCCAAAGAGACAAGTACCCATGTGTTGTATAGTTTTTAAACTAACTAGACATGCAGTGTATCATATAAAATCATTCTATTACAAGATATCGTACAAACATGTAAATCATACTCATGAAATTATAATGTCTCACTAAACATACTTTTATCCAAAGTTTTATAAATAATAATGATCTATGGATCAATCAAATTTATACACACCATTTGATCAGATTGTCTTCATCTGTCATTTTGATACTAGTAAGCTAGTGAATTCCATCTCACTCCTTACTTCGTATCAATAATGAATGTTGATAAAATACAATTCAACCACAATATTCATTTAAATTTCATCTTACTATAAAACACATGCTACTCATAGGAACAATCGAAGCATATATTTATTATGTCAAACATATAAATAAATTATATATTATTTTCTATCCCATACTAGAAATAATGACTATAGTTTATATCATCTGGATAATTACATATTTAGCTAAAAAAATTTACTATTATAATTAGTTTATAAACATACTACACCCTATGATAACCCATATTATCACAGTCTAGTATTTAAGACATATCTACTAATTTTTCTCAATCAATCATAATTAAGTAGTCATAACTACATGAAAACACAAACGTAGCTAAATATAATGAAATAATTCATAGTTCTTATATAGCATAATAATATACTATCATAGCATTCGTTAAACTCTCTAAAATTTATGCACATATACATAAAAATTTATTAAATAACACAAAACATATTATTCATAGTAATAACTCACGCATACATTTATTTAGTCAAACATAGATGTGAGTCTAAACATAACAATTATAGTATGTACCATCTAGACTGAACACATATTTATATTGTAATATTTTATGATATCTCATTCTATCATAGTTCACAACTACTTAAAAAAATCACATAGACAACTTATGATTTCCAAAAACATATGATCACATACACAATTGCAATCAAGCAAGTACAGGATTATACAACTAGGGTATACCCTAGTTTTAAATTGTATACTAGATTTTAAAGAATTGCAATTTATAATTATGCATAATGATGTACCATTAAATGCTAAATGTAACCAAGTATTTATACATATTAACACTCTCATATTATGTATTGCATATAAATATGCAATACTGAATACATATAACTAACAGTCAAGTTACTCTCAAGGAGTCAAATACCCATATCTAAGTTGTACCATAATCTTTTATTTAAACAAATTAATCAAGAACTCCTTATGATTTTTAACAATCCATGAGACGTTAATATTATTAGATTAAATAAAATACAGAGAGAAAATGAGATTGAGAATAGCAGAGCACACATTCCTTTTGGTCTTATTTAGCCTTCTGATACTTCCTGGCAATTTTCAGACCTTCTGGTTGAGTTTTCATAATTCCGTGATGCTTTCTCTCTCCTCGGCTCTCCACTGGGTGCCTGAAGCTCCTCCCTGGAATGTGATTCCACTGATGAACAAGAATCTTGCTCATTTTTCTCATTATGACTAATAATGGAATCATTAGATAACAATGACTCAATATCTGAAACTTGACCAGTTGCTGTGAAGTATGGCATTTGTTCATTTACTATGACATCTCTATTTACCACAAATTTGTTAGTAGAAACATCAAGTAATCTATAGGCCTTTGACTGATCACTGTATCCAACAAACATGTATGTTTTACTTTTTACATCCAAATTTTTTCTCTTTTGACTAGGAATAACTGCAAAAGCTACACAACCAAAAATTCTGAAATCACTTACATCTGGAGTTTGACCTGACCAAGCCTCCTCTGGAGTCAAATTCTCCAAAGCTTTTGTAGGACTTCTGTTGAGGATGTATACTGCTGTATTCACTACCTCTGCCCAATACTTGTATGGGACATTTCTGCTTTGGACCATACAACGAGCCATGTCCATCACCGTCCTATTACGCCTTTCCACAACTCCATTTTGCTGTGGAGTGTAAGGTGTAGTGTATTGTCTGTGTATGCCTTCAGTGGCACAAAAGTCCTTGAACTGTTTTGAGATGAACTCACCCCCATTATCCGTTCTAAGAGATTTCACTGGCCGTCCTGCCTGTTTTTCAACCATAGCTTTCCAAGTAAGAAAGTTAGAAAAACAATCAGATTTCTTTACTAGAAAGTATACCCACTTTTTCCTAGAGAAATCATCAACCAGTAACAGGAAATAATGGGCACTAGAAGGGGTAGGTGTCTGCATTGGACCATGCAAATCCGCATGTACCAAATCCAATACTCCGTTTGCTCTCGAAGCTTTACCAACATCAAATGAATGTCTAACTTGCTTCCCCAACTGACATCCAGTACATACATGATGATTATGCCGAATAGAAGGAATCCCGTTAACCATCTTAGTCTTACTCAATGTAGTCAAATACTGAAAATTCAAATGCCCATACCTTTCATGCCATAGTGAACTTGTGCTATCAACTGCTGCAAGTGCACTTTCTTTTGCTTTGATTGGATCTGCAAGCTTATACAAGCCTTTCTCACCGATCCCAACATCAATAATCTTGTTATCTTTAGTGGTGACTAAACATTGTTGTTCTTGAAATTTTACAACAAAATCAGATTTTGAGGTGATCTCACTGATTGAAAGAAGATTTTTGTTCATATCCGGTACATACCTAACATTATTGAATGTATAATTTACTGTACCATTAAAACTTATATGAACATCACCAAATTTTGCTTTCATGGCTTCCAGTGGTAATTCTGTGGTGGATCGAGCTTGGTACTTTGATTCAGGGGCATCTCGCCATTATACATGCCATAAGGACTGGTATGTGGATTTTGTTGAAGATAACAGTAGTAATGAATCTGTATCTTTAGGAGATGGTACAACATATTTTGTGAAAGGATTCACAAATATTTGACGATCTACAAAGGATTCTTTAGTGTAAATTCCTTCCATAGATTTTATCTCAAACTACATAGATTTTTGTCTTGGTTATGCAAGCGTATAAAACTTCAAATAGACGTTCTTAAGACAACCTAGTATTTCACACTGTGGTCCTCATATGAATATTTAACAACACCTAAATTACTCTTATGCTAAGTTTCAATAGTTATAATCTTATAAAAATATATACTTGTAGGCACACATTCTAAAGTGTGTGTGTGTGTGTGTGTGTGTGTGTGTGTGTGTGTGTGTGTGTGTGTGTGTGTGTGTGTGTGTGTGTATGACTAAAAGTATTTATGTTCTCTGACAGATTATAATTCATATATTCATGCACCCTGCATAATATTCTACATAATACATATGTTTGTATACATAATTTATTGTTTTGGCATACCAGCAGTATTCTATAATTTTCTATTCATTAGTTAATAGACAAGGTCTATTACCACTTTTCATCATTATTCAAGCCCTTATTACTGATTAATTGCTTAATTCATGAATCTTTTTTAATAAATGGATAATACATATCATGATGGCTATCACCCTATTAAAATCTAAAATGCAATCAGAGGCAAATGTTGTTTTAGCAAGCACCTCTCAATAGATTCAAAATGCAAAGGGTATACAGGAGTTCCAAAAATCATTAACTCTATCCAAAATCAAAAATGCACTAGAAGGTATAGTCTAAGCCACTAATTCAAGGATCTTATTATGATCATATGCTATATATAAATACATATATTCTCATGATCTTTACATACCTATGCATAAAATATTGGGCCATAAGTATTTTATTTTAATTGCTATATATTCATACATGTGATGGAGAAATATAATTATACATATATGTTTATTTCACAAATCAAGATTTTATATAGACATCATTGTAATTTTTATTCATATAAGTATGCACAGATATCTATAATCTTTATAGATATTTAATATACTAATATAACATAATATTAAATGGAGTGTGTGTGTGTGGGGGGGGGGGGGGGGAGAGGGAGGGTGTGTGTGTATCACCTTATGACATTTTAAATCACCAAAAATATAGTCATCATTATGTTTAACCTTAGTTAAACATGGTAGTTACTAAAGGTAAATACTCAAATTGTTGTATAAACCATATTAAGACTATATAGCGAACTATAGCAGAGTTACATATCAGGCAGATAATACTCTTAACTAGCTTAACTAGAACCTCATTTGCTATATATAAAAACTTCATTGAACCATACTTATCCATAAACATGGATCACTATATAGAGAAAAATGTGACTCAGTTGTATTAATAGGTGACTCACTACGGGAGAATGGTTCGTTATAAACTAGTTTGCTACACAAAATCAATTTGGTGGATTCAATTAAAAATAGTTCGCTTCACTTTGAATGTCATCACTATAATTTAATCTTGCAATGCGTAAAAGTGTTTTATCTATATTTTTATTGTGTAAGGTACTAGTTCCTCTAGAGTATATAGACTAATTAAATATATGCACATGTTGGTTACTGTGACTAACGAGTCAACTTTCATAGTAAATCGCTACCCTAAATTAAATCACTCTTTTTTTTTGAGTCATCATCTTAATTTATAAAATTATTGTATTAACATATAATTTTTTTTTGTTTATTTAAGAGTTTGATTAAAACATTGTGTATTCAATGTGGATGTTATAGGTATAATAAATTGATACACCATAAAAAATTAGTTTGTTATACAATAAGAATTAGCAAATCAATACACTAAAAAATTAGCTAAATATACTAATTATTTCATACATGTTATAGATCTGAAGGATAATAATGAATTTTAATAATTATATATATTATATGAAGCTACAACCTCAAGTAAATCTCCAATGGAAAAATACAGTGACTCAGTGAAAAATATATATTGGACAGTTATATAGTGATGCCACTCAGAGAAAGAAAATACAGAAAAGGGAAAACAAAACAACTAAACTTTGGTGACCCTAGAGCCTAGTTTAAGAATAAACTCATAAATTAGAGGATGAAAGTATAATCATACATTGATTTAAAAATGGGTTGGGCTGGATGGTTATACAAACTGAAAATCCCAAGGTGACTTCAATATATATATATATATATATATATATATATATATATATATATATATATATGATAAAAAAAATATTAAATCCCCACTCATAATTTTAATGGCTTCTCGTACCTTGCAAAAATGCTCAAAATAATATGATCTCGAGAACTATTGCTTGAAATATATATATTTCAGACAAAAAATTTACTAAATCCCCACACATAATTTTAATGGCTTTCTGTACCTTGCAAAAATGTCCAAAATAATATGATCTCGAGAACTATTGCTTGCACCGAACTTATTCCACCTCTTCATGACTTCCTTCCCTTTTCCATTTCATGGCCTCGTGATGATTATCTTTCATAATCTCTATTGAGATAAAAATGGGTGTAGCTTCTTGTTATTTTCTTTTTCTTTTTCTTTTAGTTTTACTTTATTATTTTTATTAATGATTTTCTTTTTTTTAATATATGTGTGTGTGTGCGTGTGTGTGTTTTTATTACATTTTAGACTTATTCTTGTTTTATTTTTTTTTTATTCTAATTATAATAATTAGAATATTTTCCATATACACCAATTAATCATTACCCTGTATTTAGCCTAATTAAGCAAATCAAATTTTTAAGTTATATGTGTGTGTGTGTGTGTGTGTGTGTGTGTGTTTATTACATTTTAGACTTTTTATTGTTTTATTTTTCTTTTATTATAATTATAATAATTAGAATATTTTCCATATACACCAATTAATCATTACCCTGTATTTAGCCTAATTAAGCAAATCAAATTTTTAAGTAAATTTCATAAAACTTTTTAAACCCATGTTGATAACCTAGTTAGACTAGATAATGCAAACAACATCAAAACATGTTATGTTAATAATTAATTATGCATCTAATCATGAAAATTAACTATTTAATGTAAGAAAAAATAAACACAATAGATTACCCATTTCATTATGCATTTTTAATGTGTGTTAACTATTATGATGTGTGCAGGGTTCTCACTAGTTCTCTGTCAATCTCTTACTTCTTCATCTACATCACTCTCTCTGATTATGCTCTCTTTTTGTCACACTCTGATAGATGGGTTCTCTTGCATCAACCTCATAAAAAAGTAGGTAGTTAGACCATATCAATATGATGAACATATAGCATAAAATATAACTGAAATAGTGCATCAATATGCTCAAAATGTAAACACATACATTAACCAACTTTTAGTAAAGTAATCATGTACCATTATGTATCTAAGCAATATTCTACTATCTCATAATAGCATAAATCTCAAGCTTAATTAAAAATAGTCAAATTTAAATTTGTCAGTTATAGATATCTATAGATAATCTAACAAGTTTGCATGATGAGGAATCAAGATGTAACATCCTTCCCCCCTAAATCTAATCATCGTCCTCGATGACTCTTATGCAAACATAAATTCTAAATTAAAAACATTACTTAGCAAACCAAAAACATAGTATACAATTAGCATATGTTACATTTAGCATATCGATACACTAAAAAAATAGCTAAATATATTAATTATTCCATGCATGCTACAAATCTGAAGGACAACAATGAAGTTATTTAATTATATATATTATATGAAGATACAACCTCTGACAATCTCAAACAGAAAAGTATAGTAACTCAAACAAAAAAATAGATAGGATGGTTATATAGTGACGCCACTCAGAGAAAAAAAAATAGAAAAGGGAAAATAAAACAACTAAATTGTAGCAACCCCGGAGTCTAGTTTAAATATAAACTTGTAAATTAGAGGATGAAAGTATAGTCATATAGTGATTTAAAAATGGGCTGGGCTGGACAGTTATACAAATTGAAAATACCAAGGTGACTTTATATATATATATATATATATATATATATATATATCTGATAAAAAATTTACTAAATCCCCACACATAATTTTAATGGCTTCCCATACCTTGTAAAAATACCCACAATAATATGATCCTAAAAACTATTGTGTGCTTCGAACTTCTTCCACCTTCTCTCCACACCTTCCTTCCCTTTTCTTTCTCATGGACTCCTGTTGATTATCTTTCATAATCTCCATTAAGATAAAAAAAAGGATGTAGCATCTTTTTTATTTTGTTTTTTTTTGTTTTACTTTATTATTATTTTTAATGATTTTCTTTTTTCTTTATTTTATTTTATTTTATATTTTGGTTTTTATTCTATTTTAGACTTTTTTATATTTTATTTTTCTTTTATTCTAATTAAAATAATTAGAATATTTACCATATACATCCATTAATCATTAACTTATATTTAGTCTAATTAAGTAAATCATGTTTTTTAACAATTTTTAATTGACATATTCATAAAGTAAATTTCATAAATTCTTTTTAAACCATGTTGACAATCCAATTAGACTAGCTAATGCAAACAACATGAAAACATGTTATGTTAATAATTAATTATTTATTTAATCATAAAAATCAACTATTTAATGCAAGGAGAAATAAACATAGTAGGTTACACATTTCATTATGCATTTTTAATGTGTGTTAACTATTATTGTGTGTGCAGATTTCTCATCAGTTCTATATCGACCTATGACGTCTCCATCTATGTTACCCTCTTTGATAATGCTCTCTCTTCATCACACTTTGAGTGATGAGTTCTCCTACATCAACCTCACATCAAAGCAAGTAGTTAGACCATATCAATATGCTAAACATATAGCATAAAATATAATTGAAACAATGCATCAATATGCTCAAAATGTAAACACATACATTAACCAACTTTTAGTAAAGTAATCATGTACCATTATGTATCTAAGCAATATTCTACTATCTCATAATAGCTTAAATCTCAAGCTAAGTTAAAAATAGTCAAATCTGAATTTGTCAGTTATAGATATCCATAGATAATCTAACAAGTTTGTCTGGCAAAAAATCATGATATAACATCATGTATTTGTGTATAATTGTATCACCTTAAATTAAAAGCATGACACATATGTATATGTATAACTGATATGTCATCCATCAACATGAAACTAACACATAGATGTCAAGGAGTCAATAGAACATGTTTTATGTTGAAATTTTTTTTAGAGTTTTAAAAACATTTTTGGAGCTAATAGAATTTTTACTTCCTATTTTGCCCCGTAGAAATAATTGTATTTCATTTTCCATGATTTGTAAAAAATTACAACTCAAACAAAGAACAATGTTATAATTATTCTAACTATATGAGTTAAATAAGTCATCATCATTTGCTTTATATGTTGTTACATAGATCTATAAATTGTATTTTATTCACTTTTCATGATTAAATATTCTTTCAAAAAAAATATGCAACAATATTTCTATTAATAACTCAATTTATAATAAATTTGATTTTATTCTCAATCTACAAGAACTTAACATATGACACCCTTGTTCCATGTTAGAAATCTCTTCACATGCCACATATAATTATATTTCACTATAGCCCCCCTAATCAATGCTTTTGAATTGATTTTAGCTCTCAACCATGGTCGTGTTAAATTAGAGACTCTTACTTTGTTAATTTGTTTATAAGGAAAATTAAATCAGTTTAAAATGAGACTAACCATGCAATGACTTGGATTTTGAATAAATTGAATTCTTGCTGGTGTCAATGCCAAATATGTGGCTTAAATAATCTACAAAAGATTTTTAAAAAAATAATGACCCATCCTCGATGAAACAATAGATTATTAAATTATGAAGAATTCCAAACATAGATCTTCAATATGAAGAGGACATAATACCCACAATGCTTGGCATTAGGCACATCCAGTAAAAGTTCAAAATACATTATAATTAGCATAAAATAACAAGAAAATGTAGTAGAATAAATTTAACATACACTAGTTGAGAACACATCTACAATAGATCATGGTATCTCAATTGAACAAAACAAGCCTCAAGAGGTTTTGCATTATACTTCACTAGACATAGAGCATATATTTTTAAATCACCAAGAGAGTTTTGTTCCCTCACAAAACCAAGGGATGAATAACATAGTACGTATTGATGAAATTGTTCAAAACACTTTGGCAAGTTCCTCTCAACCAATGCATACTATAGCGAATCTATCGCATACTCCCCAAACTCAATACAACACTTAAAATTCATGGTGGCATATTTGAAGGAATTTTTATCAACCCAAGAATCAATAGCTCACCTACTCACCTGATGTCCCATAGATTTATCCAAGATATGTATACTAGTAGTATTTATAGTCGTGTAAAATTAAAGATTTTTTTTTAATAAAAATACATTTAATATCAATATTTAAAGAATTATTAACATCAAAAATTGAGAGAAACATAAATTTTTATATATAAATATATAGAGAGAGGGAGATCAAAACTATACATATATGTCATATATGCAATATAACTATAATTTAGAGAACATGGGAAGTAGAGAAAAACACCAATATGACATATATGAAATATAACAATAATTTTATGAAATTCAAACCATATACATTTGACATTAAAATGAGAGATAAATATCAACCCATATATGATATATATAAGCAATATAATATTAATAGAATTAATAAATTCCATCTATGTACATGAGATCCTCTTACAATTGAATTTTTTCTTCTTCCTCTTTTCTTTTATGTACCCCTTTTCCATTTTTCAATTTCTCAAACATGTCATATGTGAAAGGTGGTGTGATCCTTAATCCATGTAATGACTTTACACATGATATTGATGCAAATATCAAACCCTATCTTTCTGTAAGTCTTATATCAATTGTGGCTTTGTCAAGTGTTAATCCTTGTGATTTATAAATTGTCAATCCTTATGCTAATTTCAAATTTAGTTGGCTCATAAGGCCCCTTTGTGTTGGACTGATAGGAATTTTAGTTGGAGATTCATTAACAAAAGGAATGCTTTTCTAATTATCAAATTAAACCATAACATATGTAGCTAGTTTAGGGGGTGTTAGCCCTAGTTTGTATACAATGTTTCAGATATATCCAAGTGCACCATTGACAAGACCTATTTCTATCTATAAATTTGTAGTGAGCATTACCCTCACACCAATAAAAATCAATAATTCAACTTCTAATTGTTCATCATCCAATCCCGCAACAATATTTCTTTGTCCTCTAGTTACAATGCTTCGAACAACAGGTTGATTCAATGCATACAATGTTCTCTTATTATGTTCACATGCATTTTCATTTGTTTCAAATAAATACATGTGTTTATTAAAATCCTCCTTTTCAAATTTTTCAAGTGAAGCATATTTTCTAGTCATCAACATTTGTTAGTCGTTAATGGTTGGATTGGCATCTCTTAGATTTGTTAGAAGTTCTCAAAACTATTGTTGTTCTTCAGTTTGACCCTGTTGTCTAAAAAAAAATTTGAGTGTAGTAACAACAATTACAAATTTTTACCATAGTAATTTTGCTTATCTTGTACTTACATATGGAGGTCTATCCATTACTGGAGGAAATTGTCCCAAATCCCTAATAAAAATCATTGACCTTCCACCAAAACACATATCAACATTTTTTGAAAATGCTTGGTAGAGTTGATAATCTATATTTTCAAGCATATTTTGTCATATAAATCTCATCTCATCAATCAAAATATATCTAACATGTTTAATTTCTTCTTGAAAGGTTTTTAACCTTATTCCTTCTAGTTTTTCAAAATCTAAAATAGCAATTCACAAAGATGTATGTATTGTTGAAACACCAATGTTAAATGTAGCAACTCCTATTGGAGGAAGTAGTAGAAGGGGTTAATGTTTTGGTTGTGATAACTTTATATGTGCCAATTCAATCCCTCAGATAAGATAATATTTCCTTGTTCCTATCATTCCTTAGATTATAAGATGCAATGAAGATGTATTTTGTCCTTGATTATAATGTCTTATAATTATATCAAATGCTATTTTTTGTTTCTCATTCAGACTTTCATAACAAAAATTAGACTCTATTTCATCCATAGCAAGTAAGTTGTTTTCCTTTGCTATGATTAAAAATTTAAGAGATCTGTTCATTTGTTCTTCACTTGGGTAATTTGAATCCTACATTTTTTATCTATCAATATCTCTTCAACCCAACATATCAATCTCAAAAACATGTAGATATTATTTTCAATGTAGGCCTGATATGATCTCCCACTCATGTTTAGTTGTATTATTTTGGATAATGACATCATCTTCAATCTCTATTTTTTGTTGAATGTCATTGTTTATTTCAATCCTTTGCTCTATATTAAAAGGATTATATTTAAATTCACCCCAATTACATTTTATTATCTCCTCATCTTGTCCAATGTATATTTCAATATCACAGAATGGTCTCTACAATATTAACTCTGACCAATAGGAATCTAATAAGTTTCTTATGTAAAATACATCAATAGATATCATTTTCAAAGCATTTTCAAAAAATGGTGAAACTATTTAGGCTATCGAGGATTTTTGGATGATTGAAATGATTATAGTATTTCTATATTATTGATTATTTGTGTACGATACATAGCACAAATGTAATTAATTTGTATAAGGGTATATATATGGGAAGTATAACCTCACATGAATTTTAGTCTATAATTTAAACCTAGGATATACCCTAGTGGTGTAACCCATATTTTCTTAATTAAAATTTATATAAGTAAAAAAGTTGTGTAACTGTGTTTGAGTAAGAGTGTCCATGCATAATGAGGTATGATGTAATGGTATGTAATAGAGTTATATAGTATTAAAGTATGTTATACCTAATGGTACATACGGTAAATATTATATCTAGACCCATTTTTAAGTAAATATATATGTGTTGGGTATAACTATTAATAGTATGCTTTGTATCAGTTAGTAGGACATCAAGTATGCATGCATACCACCTTGAGAGTATAATGAATGATAGGTTAGAATTTTATGTATTTGTGCATTTTATGATTGACTTAGTTATATATGCTTATTTTAAATAAAAGCTTATAATTCCATATAAATGTGAGTACTTTGCATAACTGTATGTGAGAAACTAGTACTTATGACTTAGAGTAATAGACTATGATATTATGGGATATCATGAGGTGTAGTTGTTTGGACCTTATTGTAGTAATTGGAAATTTGAAGTTTCTTGTGAACCATACCTGGATGGTATAACTATAGGCATTATTTAATATATGAGTTAAATAATAATGTATGATTCATTTTTGAGATGATGGAATAAAAAGTACACTTTGCTTACTCTTATATCTAGCATGTAATGTGATATGATTGCTATGAGGAAGTAGTTAGTATGAATCTTGTGGTTAAATAATGTGTAGTGAGATATTATCTTATGATATGTATGAATTACATGACAGTGTGATAACTTGAAATATAATGGGTTTTCTATAATACACTACATGTTTAGTTTTAAAAACCATACATATTTGGGTACTAGCTTGCTCTCTGGATTTTCGCACCGTTATATCTACCTATCCAAGAAGGGAGGACCATTCCATGATAAGAGATTGTGTGGGAGATCATTGATCCATGATTGGTGTAGAAAAGTTCTTGGATGATTCTCTCTCTCTCTCTCCATAACAGTGTTACTTACCTGGAGACTACACTTGAGATTCAAAGATACATGAGTTGGTTCGACTCGAGCTCTAGAGAACTTAGTATCTATTCATTATATTAGGCTAAATTCCTGAAGGAAATGTAATTGTAATATATATTTGTTATTTTTTAATTGTAGTTGTTGTATTATGGGACCAACTGTATCTGTGTCTTAATGTAGTTACTTTCCTTGGATTTGTAATAAGATATTTATTATTTTCGGTATTTGAATTTAGAATGACTTATGTTCTATTTTGTTTGGTTAATTATTAAGTATGTTTAAGTGGAATGAATGGTAAGTAATTAGTTTTTTATTTTTTATTTTTTTTGCTATACTTCTAAGTACAACTTGAGGGGTTGTAATATAACTCATGAGCCTAATTCATTGGTGCATTGAGAGATGATGGAGGAGCAAGCCACTCATCATTGACAAAGACTTGGAGTACCAAATTAGGGGAATTCATGTTTCTTGGCCATTTTTGGAGGAGGGATGCTCTTAGAAAGGTTTGATGGTAGTATTCCTTCTTTCAATAGCTCTTTTATTTCATTTACAAAACCCCATGTGGGAGTTCGCTTAGTGTTTTATGTTCTTTATGATTATTTTGAGTTTTCACTACTAATGCATGGACTATCTTGATTTGGATTCCTCCTCTACATTTTGGCACACCCGGTGGGACCACACATCCCATAAAATTAAGGAGACTAATATGCAAATCTTAGATCTTCTAACGAATTCTTTAAAATATATAAAAATCAAGTTTGGTCTTCATTTTTTCTATATTTTTATGTTTTTTAATGACACACAGTTTACATAGAGACTGGCATCGATTATGTTTAACTGATGTCTATCCCACAAAAATGGCATAAATTACTATGTGAAGGGTAGAACATGATATAAAACAATATTTATGGGTTTTTCTTGAAAATTTTTGGATTTTGTTATGTGTTTTGGAACTTGCATATTTTCTGTTTAACCTTTGTTTTGTACGATCTAGAGATTTTTTTGGTTTTTCATGTTTGTTTTACTAACAAATGTTTTTGTGAAAAATGGTGTTCTATTTTCCTATGTTTTTATAGGAGATGATGTCAATTATAGTCGACCAACATCGACCCTCTATAAACTAACTGACATTAATTTCTGTGAACCAACATCGATCACTACATGGATCGACGTCGATCTTTGAGATAGAAAAATAAAGACCCAAAATCAAGTTTTGAAATCTTATTTTCTAATTTATATTTGGGATTATAAGTAGACATAAACCCTCTAAAAGTTTTAGGTCACAAGATGGAAAAATACACAAGTTTGAAAGTGGTTAAGTCTTGAATACTTTATTTGGTGCTTAAAAGGAATTTAGGTGTTTTATGCTTAGTTGTTTGTGAAAGTTTGCAAGTTTTTCAACTAAGGCCAAGGCATCACAACATTCATAAACATCTCACTTTGGTGCAATAAAACAAACATTCACAATTATATTTCATAATCTTAAGAGTGTTTTATGTTATGCTTATTCTTTCAAAGTTGTTTATTTTTGTAAAATGATTGATGCATGTATGTTCTCCCCTATCCCCTTTAAGGAACTTGGGTGACCAAAAGTGCTATTTATTTTCCTTGGTTTATTTTAGTCAAAAAATCATTAAAATAACATTTTCAATGCCCTCCCCAAATCCATATGAATTGGGTGATCCAAACATAACCTTAAAGTCTTTTCACTTTGTCTTTTATTTTTATGGAACTTGCCTTATGAGTGGGAGTTCATAACCTTCTCACGGGTTTTGTAGGGAAGCATTGACCAAGAATTCATATCTTAAAATCATTTCAACCTCACTCCATGGTGGGGTATACAAATTGAGGTTGACTTACTGGGATGTTTACTTGAGTGGTTAAACAAAATCTATTAGTAAGATACTGTCACAAATCGTAGGGGCAATTCAGACATCATACTACTGCACTGAGCAAGTGATGGATGTAGTGGTTATGAAAAGGACATAACCTTTTCATAATAATTTGATTAACCTGGATCAAAATGATGCAAGCATCTCTTGTGTTAGCCATACTTGGGACCATCTAGAAATGCTTGAAAATTTAGTTTTTAAATAACCCCACTTGCCACAAACGTACTGTTGATGCAATGCAAGTAGCCTGAAGTTCCATGTCACTACACAATATCTTTATAGAGGGGGGAGGGGTGTAAAATACCTACTTATATATATATATATATATATATATATATATATATATATATATATATATATATATATATATATATATATATATATGTGTGTGTGTGTGCTTTTAATTTTGGATTAACACTTAAAATCCACTTAAGAGCACGTCTATAGTTAAAATTTGACATTACCATGCAATCTTGTCAGTTTTAGGACTTTGAACATTATAATTAGTTGTATTTTGTCATTTTATCCTTTACTTGCTTAGTATTTTTGAGTATAAAACTATTTTAAAACTAAATCACATCATAAATCCAAATAATTTTGTCATACATCATTCTATTTGAACAAATAGGCATTACGCTGACCAAATAAAAATCACTTTTTGCCTTTTTCAAATCATCATTTAGAACCTTGTGTTTGTATTTTATAAACAACATTGTTATGCTACCCATTTAAGATTAGACCATTTTCCACTTTGAAAAATCTCAAAATTCTTCATTTTTAATTCAAATTCAAAATCTCACCTTTCTAAGTTCTAGGATAGGGTGTTATGGGTTTGCCATTTGCACTTGGTTTGACTAACTTGGGTATGATTTCCATTTGGGGTTGAAGGCCATTATATATAATCATCATCATCATTTTTATTCTCATTATGGACTTAGGTTATCAAGAATTTTCTCACACTCTAAGTTCTTGGACCATTTTACATCCTATTACTATGTGACAACGTTGTGCTACCCATTTGGGTTTAGCTTTATACTTAGGAGTTCTTGTGTTAATTCACATTTTGAGATTCTTAGTTTGCATTATTATCTTCCTAATAATAAAAACGCTCTTCTAATTTTCTAGTCACAACTCATCATAGTTGTATCTAGATTTTATGGTATTAATGTATTTTTAACCTAAGTTTATTGTGTTATCTTGTACTTTAGGTTTGAAAGTTATCATACCCTCTTATAATTTGAAATTTTCAACCCACAAAATTTGAGTAAATCCATGACCATTTATTCTAATTGTGTGGTAATACGCCACTTCTTTTATTATAGTCTCTTTTTACCTTATCACTTGTTTGAAGAAATCAAAAAACACTTTTTTAATGTTTGCAAAACATATTTTACATATTAGGAAATGTAGAGAACAATCTTCTAAGGATGACGCAAAGTTATTCTCATAGTGGGATCTCGTATGCCCCTAGTTACAAGGAAGATATTTTTTATGATGGACAAGAAAACTCTATGGTATTTGAAGGCATTCCAATGATCGTAGGATCTGAAGAAGACTATTTGGAGCATCAAACCTTAGAGGACAAAGATGAAGCCCTCTTAAGGTTGATTAAATCAAGAATTATATTGCCATCATATTTTCCTATAAAATAATTAGACACATTGGTTAGGGTAGAAGAACAACAACAAGAACAACCCCTCACTCATATTGCAAAATCCAACATTGCTTCTTCTAGCAAAGGAAAGGAAGAACTCATAGGGTTAACACCCAACGATCAATTTCTTGCTACCAAGATGAAGAAAATAAGTCAATGATACACATACCAACTAATTGTGGACTCAATTGACTCTTTAGTGGCTACTTAAATTAACAAAAATGCTTCCAAATAACAAGAAAATGTAGTAGAACAAATTTAACATACTCTAGTTGAGAACACATCTACGATAGATCATGGTATCTCAATTGAACAAAACAAGCCTCAAGAGGTTTTACAATATGCTTCGCTAGATATGGAGCATATATTTTTCAATCACCAAGAGAGTTTTGTTCCCTCACAAAGCCAAGGGATGAATAACATAGTATGTATTGAGGAAATTGTTCAAAACACTTTGGCAAGTTCCTCTCAACCAATGCATACTTTAGTGAATCTATCACATACTCCCCAAACTCAATAAAACACTTAAAATTCATGGCAGCATATTTTAGGGAATTTTTATCAACCCAAGAATCATTGGCTCACCTACTCACCTTATGTCCCATAGATTTATCCAAGATATATATACTAGTAGTAGTCATAGTCATGTAAAATTAAAGTTTTTTTTAATAAAAATACATTTAATATCAATATTTAATGAATTATTAACATCAAAAATAGAGAGAAACATAAATTTTGATATATAAATATATAGAGAGAGGGATATCAAAACTATACTTATATGCAATATAACTATAATTTAGCAAACATGGGAAGTAGAGAAAAACACCGATATGACATATATGAAATATAACAATAATTTTATGAAATTGAAACCATATACATTTGACATTAAAATGAGAGATAAAGATCAACACATATATGATATATATAAGCAGTATAATATTAATAGAATTAAGAAATTCCATCTATGTACATGAGATCCTCTAAAAATTGAAGTCTTTCTTCTTCCTCTTTTCTTTTATGTACCCCTTTTCCATTTTTCAATTTCTCAAACATGTCATATGTGAAAGGTGGTGTGATCCTTAATCCATGTAATGACTTTACACGTGATATTGCCGCAAATATCAAACCCTGTCTTTCTGTAAGTCTTATATCAATTGTGGTTTTGTCAAGTGTTAATCCCTCTGATTTATGGTCAAAGTTAGTTATCTCACATAGCCCCTTTGTGTTGGACTGATAGGAATTTTAGTTGGAGATTCATTAACAAAAGGAATCCTTGTGTAGTTATCAAATTAAACCATAACATATGTAGTTGGTTTAGGGGGTGTTAGCCCTAGTTTGTATACAATGTTTTGAATATATCCAAGTGCACCATATACAAGACCTATTTTCCTCTATAAATTTTTAGTGAGTATTACGCTCATACCAATAGCAATCAATAATTCAACTTTTAATTGTTCATCATCCAATCTCACAATAATATTGCTTTGTCCTCTAGTTGAAATGCTTCAAACAACAGGTTGATTCAATGCATACAATGTTCTCTTATTATGTTCACACACATTTTTATTTGTTGTAAATAAATACATGTGTTTATTAAAACGCTCCTTTTCAACTTTTTCAAGTGAAGCATCTGTTCTAGTCATCAACATTTTTTAGTCATTAATGGTTGGATTGGCATCTCTTATATTTGTTAGAAGTTCTCAAAACTATTGTTGTTCTTCAGTTTGACCCTGTTGTCTAAAAAAAAATTTGAGTGTAACAACAATTACAAATTTTTACCATAGTAATTTTGCTTATCTTGTACTTACATATGGAGGTCTATCCATTGCTGGAGGAAATTGTCCCAAATCCCTAATAAAAATCATTGACCTTCCACCAAAACACATATCAACATTTTTTGAAAATGCTTGGTAGAGTTGATAATTTATATTTTCAAGCATATTTTGTCATATAAATCTCATCTCATCAATCAAAATATATCTAACATGTTTAATTTCTTCTTGAAAGGTTTTTAACCTTATTCCTTCTAGTTTTTCAAAATCTAAAATAGTAATTTACAAGGATGTATGTATTTTTGAAACACCAATGTTAAATACAACAACTCCTGTTGGAACAAGAGTAGAAAGAGGTAATGTTGTGGTTGTGTTACCTTTATATGTGCCAATTCAATCCCTCCAATAAGATAATATTTCCTTGTTCCTATCATTCCTTGGATTATAAAATGCAATGAAGATGTATTTTATCCTTGATTATAATGTCTTATAATTATATCAAATGCTATTTTTTGTTTCTCACTTAGACTTTCATAATAAAAATTAGACTTTATTTCATCCATAGCAAGTAAGTTGTTTTCCTTTGCTATGCTTACAAATTTAAGAGATCTATTCATTTGTTTGTCACCTAGGTAATTTGAATCCCAATTGTCTGTCTATCAATATCTCTTCAACCCAACATATCAATCTCAAAAACACGTAGATATTATGTTTGATGTAGGCCTGATATGATCTCCCACTCATGCTCAATTGTATTATGTTGGATAATGTCATCATCTTTATCCTCTATTTCTTGTTGAATGTCATTGTTTATTTCAATCCTTTGCTCTATATGAAAAGGATTATATTAAAATTCACCCCAATTATATTTTATTGTCTCCTCATCTTGTCCAATGCCTATTTCAATATCACAGAATGGTTTCTACAATATTAACTCTAACCAATAGGAATCTACAAATTTTTGGCTTTCTTGTTCTGGGATGTTGTAAACCCTGGGACATACCCTTATAATGGTACATGCTTTTCTTGGTTTCCACATTTCTCCTTTTCTGGTTTTGGGATTATATATCCAAGATCTTGTAGCCTCAATGAGTGGTAAATGCTCCATTGAGTGAGGTCTATCAATATATCCATCAATTATTGACTTTCCATTTTTTTTAGTTTTTTCATCCTCTTATAATACCAGTTTTAATACTAGTTTAAAAACTTTATGCCCAACATTCAACGATACAAATACCCTACTACACTCCATCAAAGGAAGTTCTAGCAACATGTGACATGCTTCCATTGCACCTATATCTCTTTCAATAATTATTTTAGTTTGAAAACATCTATACACTCGTGCAGTAGGATCTTTTAATTTTTTAAAATTTACAAGTTGCATCAACATTTGTTGATATGTTTCTAAACTTTTATCTGCTTTTGTAGCATACTTTGTAATGTAGTTCAAAACAACATGTTTTGATAGTATGAGTTGTCAATCTACATTTTCACACCACGATTGTAACACATGACGATTATGAGTATTCACATGATCATCATTTATTTTTGGCTCATATTTTTTATCTCCTTTTTCTAGATCTACACATAGTTTTGATCCATCGAAATGTAAAGGCCAAGGTGCATTGTACCTACATCAAATCACATTTCGTGTTATTATTCATATAAAAAAAAACATTTAATACATATTCTTACACTAATGCTTATTATTTTTAAGATAATTATTTTTACCTGCAAACTTTTCTTCCTCTTTTTTTTTGGTAGGCAAGCTCCATCTTTACACATGGTATGATGTTCCACACAATTAATCAATTCTTCATAGTCATGTTCTAGATCTATTTGATTAATTTTTATTGTGTTCCTCAAACATGGATGTGAGGTCAAATTATTTCCTCCCTATATCACACATGAAATTATATTCATTTATAGTTTTATAATAGTTAGTTTTTTATATAAGATAATTAAAATGTTAATCAATTCATACCTATATGTTTCTTTGATGTGCATCTCCTCGAGGATTCCATGCATGTACAATTCCATCAAAATATGTTTTGGTAAATTCAACTTGATCTTTATTTTTCCAATCTAAGGTATCCATATTTAGTGATCGATTGAATCATAAAAAACCATGTACATATGGAGACCCCCTATGTTGCCATTCATATCTACACCAAAAATCTTTAACTAACAGTCAAGTTACTCTCAAGGAGTCAGATAACCCATATCTAAGTTGTACCATAATATTTTATTTAAACAACTTAATCAAGAACTCCCTATGATTTTCAATAGTTCATGAGACATTAATATTCATAAATATTTAATGATCTACAAAGGATTCTTTAGTGTAAATTCCCTCCATAGATTTTATCTAAAACTAAATAGGTTTTTATCTTGGTTATGAAAGTGTATAAAACTTTGGATAGGTGTTATTAAGACAACATACTCTTCTACACTGTGGTCCTCGTATAAGTATTCAGCAACACCTAAATTTCTCTTATGCTAAGTTTCAACAGTTATAAGCTTATACAAATCACTAAAACTGAAGTAACCTCCCAATCAAAATCTATATTTGTAGGCACAAATTCTAAAGTATATATATATATATATATATATATATATATATATATATATATATATATACTTTAGTTGTAGGCACAAATTCTAAAGTGTATATATATATACTTTAGTTGTAGGCACAAATTATGTGCCTACAACTAAAGTATATATATACACTTTAGAATTTGTGCCTACAACTAAAGTATATATATATATATATATATATATATATATATATATATATATATATGTACACTTTAGAATTTGTGCCTACAACTAAAGTGTATATATATATATATATATATATATATATATATATATATATATATATATATATATATATATATATATATATATATATACTTTAGAATTTGTGCCTACAAATATAGATTTTGATTGGGAGGTTACTTCAGTATATATACGATTAAAATTACTTATGTTCTTTGATAAATTATAATTCATATATTCATGCACCTTGTATAATATGCTACATAATACATATGTCTGTATACATAATTTATTGTTTTGGCATACCAGCAGTATTCTATAATTTTCTATCCATAAGTTAATAGAGAGGGTCTATTACCAATTTTCACCGTTATTTGAGCCCTTATTACTAATTAATTGCTTATGAGTCATGAATCATTTTTACTAAACGGATAATACATATCACGATGCCTATCACCCTAATAAAATCTAAAAGGCAAGAAGAGGTAAATGTTGTGTTGGCAAGCACCTCTCAACATATTCAAAATACAAAGGTTATATAGGACGTCTAAAAAGTATTTACTCTACCCAAAATCCGAAATGCACCATAAGGTATGGTCTAAGCCACTAATTCAAGGGTCTTATTATGATCATATGTTATATACGAATATATATATTCTCATGATCTTTACATACCTATGCATAAAAGATTGGGCCATAAGTATTTTATTTCAATTGCTATACATTCATACACATGATACAGCAATATAATTTTACATATATGCTTATTTGAGAAATTAGGATTTTATATAGACGTCATTATAATTTATATTCATATAAGTATGCACAAATATCTATATTCGTTATAGCAATTTACAATGATATTTAATATACTAATATAACATAATATTAAACAGAGTGGGTATATATATATATATATATATATATATATATATATATATATATATATATATATATATATATATATCACCCTATAACATTTTAAATCACCAAAACTCTAGTCATATTTATATTGTGCCTTAGTTAAACATGGTAGTTACTGAAGGTAAATACCCAAATCATTGTATAAACCGTATTAAGACTATAAAGCGAACTATAGCAGAGTTACATATCAGGCAGATAGTACTCTTAACTAGCTTAACTAGAACCTGGTTTGCTATGTATAAAAACTTTGTTGCACCATACCTATCCATAAACATGGATCACTATATAGATAAAAATGTGACTCAGTTGCATAATAGGTGACTCCTACGAGAAAATAGTTCATTATAAACTAGTTTTTTTTACAAAATCAACTCAGTGGATTCAATTAAAAATAATTCACTACACTTTGAATGTCATCACTGGAATTTAATATTGAAATGGGTGAAAGAGTTTTATATATTTTTTCATTATGTAAGGTACTAGTTCCTCTAGAGTGTATACACCAATTAAATATATGCACGTGTAGGTTGCAGTGACTAACAAGTCGACTTCCATAGTAAATTGCTACCCTAAATTAAATCACTTTCTTTTTTTGAGTCGTCGTCTTAATATACAAAATTATTGTATTAATATAAAAAATTTGTTGTTGATTTTAGAGTTTGAGTAAAACATTATCTATTCAAAGTGGACGCTATAGGTATAACAAATCGATACACCATAGAAACTTAGTCTGCTATACGGTAAGAATTAGCAAATCGATACACTAAAACAATTACCTAAATATATTAATTATTCCATGCATGATACAGATTTGAAGGATAACGATGAAGTTCAATAATTATATATATTATATAAAGCTACAACCTCCAACAATCTCCAACAAAAATGTACAGTGACAGAGACAAAAAAATAGAAGGGATGGATATATAGCGACGCCACTCAGAGAAAGAAAACACAGAAAAGGGAAAACAAAACAACTAAACTTTAGCGACCCCAGAGCCTAGTTTAAGTATAAACTCATAAATTAGAGGATGAAAGTATAGTCATACAGTGATTTAAAAATGAGTTGGTCTGAATAGTGATTTAAAAATGACTCAAACAAAAATTTTACTAAATCCACACACATAATTTTAATGGCTACCTGTACCTTTTAAAAACTCCCACAATAGTACGATCCTAAGAAATATTCTTTACATCGAACTTCTTCCACCTCTCCATGCCTTCCTTTTCTTTCTCATGGCTCCCTGATGATTATCTTTCATAATCTCCATTGAGATAAAAATGGGTGTAACGTCTTTTTATTTTTTTTAGTTTTAATTTATTATTTTTATTAATGATTTTATTTTTTATTTTATTTTATTTTATATTTTTGTTTTTATTCTATTTCAGACTTTTCTATTTTATTTTTCTTTTATTCTAATTACAATAATTAGAATATTTGCCATATACATCCATTAATCATTACCCTGTATTTAGCCTAATTAAGCAAATCATGTTTTTAAATATTCTTTAAAGGGCATACTCATAAAGCAAATTTCATAAAACTTTTTAAAACCACTTTGACAATTCAATCAGACTAGCTAATGCAAACAACACCAAAACACTTTATTCTAATCATTAATTATGCATCTAATCATGAAAATCAACTATTTCATGTAAGCAAAAATAAACATAATAGTTTACCCATTTCATTATGCATTTTTAATGTGTCTTAACTATTATGGTGTGTGCAAGGTTCTCGTCAATTCTTTATCGACGTTCAATATCTCCATCTATGTCACCCTCTTTGATGATGCTCTCTTTTCGTCACACTCTGAGGGATGGATTCCCCTATGTCAACCTCACAACAAAGTAGGAAGTTAGACCATGTCAATATGATAAACATATAGTATAAAATATAACTGAAATAACACATCAATATCTCAAAATGTAAACACATACATTAACCAACTCTAAGTAAAGCAATCATGTACCATCATATATCTAAGCAATGTTATACTATCCCATAATAGCATAAATCTCAAGCTTAGTTAAAAATAGCTCAATCTAAATTTGTCAATTATAGATATCCACGGCTATTCTAGTAAGTTTGTCTGATGAGGAATTGAGATGTAACATCATGTATTTGTATATGCTTGTATCCCCTAAAGTAGAAGCGTAACACATATATGTATGTATGAGTAACTAATATGTCATCCATCAACATGGAACTAACACATAGTTGCCAAGGAGTCAATAGAATATATTTTATGTTGAATTTTTTTTTTGAGTTTTAAAAATATTTTTGGAGCCAATAAAATTGATACTGCCTATTTTACCCCATAGAAATAATTGTATTTTGTTTTCCACGATTTATAAAAAATTACAACTCGAACAAAGAACAATGCTACAATTATTCTTCCACTATATGAATTAAATAGGTCATCATCATTTGCTTTTTATGTTGTTGCATAAACCCATAACTTATATTTTATTCACTTGTCATAACTAAGTATTCTTTCAGAAAAAAATTATGATAATATTTATTCTAATAATTTAACTTATAATAAATTTAATTCTATTTTCAATCCACAAGAACTTAGCATATGACGCCCTTTGTTCCATGCTAATAATCTCTTTCAAAAGCCATATATAATTAGATTTCACTATAGCCCCCCTAAACAATGCTTTTGAATTGATTTTAGCTCTCAATCATGGTTGTGTTAAATTAGAAGCTCCTACTTTGTTGATTTGTTTGTAAGGAAAATTAAATCAGTTTAAAATGAGACTAACCATGCAATCACTTGGATTTTGACTAAATCGAATTCTTGCTTATATCAATGCCAAATATGTGGCTTAAATATACTACAAAAGATATTAAAAAAAATCAATGACTGATCTTCGATGAAACAATAGATTACTGAATTACAAGGAATTCCATACATAGATTTTCAATATGAAGAGGCACTCCATAAATGGACATGCCGGTAATACCCATAATATAAGTTCAAAATCCATTGTAATTAGCAGCAGTTGTTTATATTGAGATAAAGATTACGGCACTCCATAAATGGACATGCCGGTAATTTGGGGACATTATAGAAATTGTCTTCTAGTCATGTAGTAATAAATTATAAACATTATATTTTAGGATGAATTTTAAAAGATATTAATAAAAATAATTTAATAAATAAAAAATATAATATAATAATTTAGAGGATAATAATAATTATTTATAAAAATTTATCAAATAATTAATTAAATGTTAAGATATAATTTGGATTAAAGAATTTTTGTATAAAATTGTGTTAAGAGTTTTTTATCGATATTTTCGTTCATATTTAAAATTCATTCTCATATTTTGATGATGGTTCATGGAGTGTGAATCAAAACATCGATTAAAAAACTCTAATAATTTTATTTAAATATTTTCTAATCCAACCAATAAATTATATTTTATAAAATAGATTTATTTACACATTGTAACATTTCTTAACAAATGGTTAATAATTTAAAATTTATATTATTCATATTAAATTTTTATGATTTATTTCTTATCATTATTTTTCTTCATATCGAAATCATTGATACTTTTATTGTTTTTTCATTGGTTAACCCCCAAAAAAAGGAGGAAAAATAACTTTAAAAATTTGATTTAATTTTGGTAAAAATATGTTTTATCATTATTATTTAAAACTTTAACTTAACACAATTTAAATAAGATATTTTCCAATATTATATATAATATTTTATAACATCCAACAACAATACCATCATATGGACCCATAAACGATTATTTGAAACTTATAATTATAAGTGAAACTTACAAAGATGTCTTGTCATAATAAATTAAAATATTTTAAAATTAAATTTACAATGTCCATCTACAATTTATGTTAAAAATTAATCTAATCATATAAGTGATAAATGACAATTATTTATCGAGAAGTTGCTCCCCCATTACTCCGGTTCATAGCTCCAGTATAACAAAAGTGCTTATCTCAACATTTGAGCTCTTGTGGTGGTGACTCAACGATAAAGAAGGTGGACTTTACCCAGTGGGTCCCATGTTCAAGTCTCCCTTTCCATTGGTAGTTGACTCTTCAAGTAGCATTGCTCCCTACAAGTCTTCAACGATAACTGATTGGTTTTTTATTATATATTCCATTACAATTTTTAAACTTTAAAACAAGTAATTAATGTAAGTGAAAGAGGATTTCCATTATATATTATGAATGAGGAGTTGATTTGGCATGAAAGCGGTTTCCATAATATTTTCTTTTATATTTTTAAACTATATCTTAAATATGTTATTTGTGTAAGTTACATTTTATTTAAAAATAAAATCTTTAAAGATAATATTATATATATAGAGAGAGAGAGTTAATAATAATTTATATATTTAATTTTTTATGAGTAATTATTATATTAAATAATTAGTAAAAATATATTGATTAAATGTTTAAATTTTAAATTAATATATTTTAGAGGTTTATATGTATATTTTATATTATATATATTTTGGTATTATTTCTAATAATATTATAAATATTTTGATATGTTAATTAAATATTTTGATAATTATTTTATTTATTTAATTAACATATTTAATTTTATGTTATTTATTATAATATAATATCTATCAATATTTTTTTTTAATGCAAAGTATTTAATGTAGTTGTAAGCTAACAAAAGTATGCTAAAGCAATGTAAATATGCACACAAGACAAATCAAATTCAAATAAAGAAATATAACAGTTAAAATAGAATATATGCAAAGATAAGGATTACTATCTTGGGAGTTTGACAAGGAGAGTTTATAGAGAAATATTTGGATTTTAATTTTTTATGCATTGTAGGAGATTGAAAACATGTCAATAAGTAGTTTCGAAAAAAACCTAGTAAATATTTATCGATAAGAGAAGTTTCATAATTTGACAAATATCATTGTCAATATTGGTTATGACTTATTGGTCATGACAAGTTTTGTTGGCTCAATATTGGTACTATAAATTTTGATACTAGTTACTGAGTTCAATCTTGGTCAAAGGTGCTAGATTATGTTGAAATTTTATGAGCACCTTCATCTATTTATGTTGATAATAGAAAAAAAAAAACCTCTCAAATTCTTGAATTGAGTTATACTTCCTTCAAATCCTAATTAGCTTTAAGACATCTTGAAAGAGAATAAATATGGTTGTATTTATGAGGGGCCTACTTCATTCCGACATATGTTCTTCAACAATTTAAAAATCAATACTCTTATAGTCTAACAAGCATTCTAGTGTAATATGAATATTCTAACCCTTATCCATATGTATGAGATGCAAGTAATAAGCCATGAATGCATTTAAATAGATGAAAGTTGTAATAAAAAATATATTTTATTCTTAGATATGAATTATAATCCTTTTTCATAAATGGATTAACATGCTTATAAATGTGTAGACTTAATGAATCCAAATTAAGACCCTATTGATGTACAAACTGACAATAAAAAATGCAAGAAAAATGGAAAATAAGCACAGTAAATTGAAAAAATAATAATAGGGGTCAAGGGACCCAAAAATCTAATGATCAAGATGGAGCTAATTTATTCTAGTCCAACTAAGATCAATTTTTTTGATATTGGTAAGACCAAGAAATCCTAAAATGGTGTTTTAGACATTACTAAAGCATATGGAGTCATATAATGGCAAAATAATAGTCGATACATAGGTTTTTAAGAATTATGGATTGAATGGTTGTATTATCAGTCATCAAAAATGAACAAAAAGTAAAGTTGTAAGGGGGAAAAAAAGGAAAAGCAAGGCAATACTAACTAACAAAAAAAAAAGAATGTGCACCAATAAGATCTTAATCTTAACCAATGATCCATATGTATAAAAATACACTAATACCATAGAAAATAACTAGTCCTGTAAAAAAGTTAGGTGTATAAATAATGGCCAAATTTTATTTATGTCAATATATATCTAAGTAAAAAATAAGTGCATCTGGAAGGCTGAATAAGAATTAAAGCAAAAATGTGTAAATATTTCTCGATGTTAGTACTAGACATGATAATTATTTAAAAGTCAAAAGAAGGAGAATGTTTTCTTATCATATAATCTAGCTCCTATGATTAAAAAAAAAAAACTGTCTTCTTGTAATTTGCACCAACATCTTGACCTCCACATGTATAAAAATACACTAATACCATAAAAAATAACTAGTCCTGTTAAAAAATTAGGTGTATAAATAATGCCCAAATTTTATTTATGTGTCAGTATATATCTGGAAGGTTGAATAAGAATTAAAGCAAAAACATGTAAATATTTTTTGATGTTAGTAGCAGATATGATAATTAATTAAAAGTCAAAAGAAGGAGAATGTTTCCTTATCATATAATCTAGCTCCTATGATTAGCAAAATATAAAAACCCCATCTTCTTGTAGTTTGCACCAACATCTTGACCTATATTGAGGGTCCTAGAATGAGAATCAATGTTGTTGTGTCTAGAGTTGTAACATGTAGTTTCCCTGTAAACACAATGGGTAAATTTACAAGTAGTTCAATGTTTATCTAGATTGACAATCAAGAAATTGTTGAAATAATCTAGTGAAATAAAAAGTATAAACAAATACAACTAGTGGTATGTGGATTGTGCCTCCTTTTTTAAATGTGAATTATGTAAAACATGTATTATAATTCTTTGGTGTGATAATTGTGTCTTATAACTCTATGATGTGCATTTATGAATGTAGAAGTAAATATCTTAAAGTTCTCAGGTGTGTTCCTCTCAAATATAAAAACATGTATCTTATAAAATTATAGTGTGAACCTTTAAATATAGATGCATCTCATAGCTCTATGTAGTGTGTGTGGTGTATACCATCATGTAGCTAAAGAAATTAAAGGTGGATAGTATGCCACTATTTTTAGGTGTGGGATAATTTGCATACCACTCATCTCAAGAGAAAGGATTTTGCATACCATGTGTAACATAAAAAGATTTAGATAACCAAATTTGATACAAGCCTCATTGCCATAACATCTTTCATTTATTTTTTTACACTTGGTCCACTTGTGTGTGTGTGTGTGTGTGTGTGTGTGTGTGTGTGTGTGTGTGTGTGTGTGTGTGTGTGTGTGTGTGTGTGTGTGTGTGTGTGTGTGTGTGTGTCTGTGTACACTTACTTTCTATGGTCAGCCATTGTGTGTGTTATGTCCTATAGAGTCTTATATATAAAATTCATTCCTAGTAGTTTAGAAAGTAAGGATCATATGGAGAGCCTTATAGAAATTATAGCCCTCTATTGATCAAATATTTTATGAAACTTCAAGAGGAGATTGCACATTTGGTCACCCTTGGTCATTATTTACTTCAAGTTATTCTAATGTCATCTACTTATACCAAAAAAGGAATAAGAAATTTTTCATGTAGTTTCATCATCACTTCTAGGGAAGAGGAAATTGAAACCCTTGATCAATATTCTATTTATATTTCACAAGAACTATGTGTGGTATGATTCTAACATGTGGGGTATGTAGGTTCAACTCCTCTTGAGTTTTTTTGACCCATTACCCTTTGCATTTATGTTTTATAGAATTAGGTTAAGACAGGAATAAGACATAATTATATTCATTCTTCTTGCCAATTCAAAGAAATGTAAATATAATATTGAATGACTACAAGAATTGAACCTACATATAAAAATCCAAAATCTTGCAAAAGGTACTCATTACACATTTGTCTCCTAGGGACATATTCGTTGATTATAGAGGCACACCATCAAATCTATCATGGACATATTCATCAATAAAAACATTGTGCATCAATTTTTTTCTTATACAATGAAAAATATACATTGTGCACATAATTATTTCATTCCTTCCAAACCATGATTTAACTTATAGAATTCCATAAATATGTCAAGGTATGATTGTTCTATATTTTTTATTTTTCATATTGTCCACTTATTTTCAAATTAGCTTCAATTAAAATTATTTGATATTTTTATCCACTATAGTAGATATGATTCAATATTTTTGAGTGATATACTATAGAACTACATTTTACAATAGTTTTAAATTTTTAATAGTGTGATTATTCCCTAATTTCGCCTTTTGGTAAAACCTTTTTGGTGAACCCCTCCATTATTTGGATACATATATCTTTTTTTTTGTTATTATTAGGGGTTTTGGACTGATTTTTTATGTGTTAGATTTAATGTTAGATATACATCTTACTTCCACATATTGTTATTAATCCTAGTTTATTATTTAACCCTTACCATTTTTAGAGTACATCTAGTCTTTTCAATATTTGGTGCATGTACCTTTATCTTAAAATTCATATATATTTTATGGTTTTTATAGGGTTTGATCCTCTCCATATTCAAATATGATTTTAGAATTTTTGAGTTTTCGTTGTCATATTACATTCATCATGGTTGTTTATAATGATTTTCTTCCTATGATTGATGTTAGTCCCAATGGTATATTTGTTGTTAATGGTATACCTTATGTTCCTCCTTTTGATGATGATAGTGACCAATAATTATTTGATGATACTCATTTTTATGATGATTTTGATCAATGTAGAGTTGTTACCATTTCTAATTTTTAATATACAATAAACAAGCATCTTGAATGTTTAGAACCTTTATTATATAAGTTGAAAATTACACAACAAAAAATTAGGAATAAGGAAGCTTTGCCTAAATGTAAACCTATTATAGATAACTTTCATGATACTACTCCACCTCTTGGAGGCTCTACTTCTACACTGAATGGTGAGGCTAGTTTTTATCATGTTGTTATTGATACTTTTTTTCTTCCACATAATTGTTATGCCTCAACACACCCCATTTTCAAAATTCAAATAGGGACCCATTATTTCAAATAATTTATTATTCATGGTCCATATCAACCTTAAAAATTATAATATTGATTTAATATACATAATCATAAGGTTGGTTTCAAATTTTAATTTTATTTCAAAGTTCCAAGAGGGGATAAAATAAAATCTTGGACATCATTCATGAATTATTTACCACCTTTGATTCTTTTCTCTATTTTAAATGAGTATTCAATATTGAGTTTTTATTTAATTGACTAATGTGAATAATTAAAACATCATAACATATGTACTCTTTGATTTGCATCATCCCATTCATGGGTGTCAAATTTTTATCGAGTTCCCTAGATCATGACATCTATTTACATCTTATGTACATACAGCTGATTGTGATATTTATGAAATTTCTAAGTTCTCCCAAGCATCTAGACTTTCAAAGGTTATCCACATGGAAACATCTCATTCATTTTCAACTCATGGCATTAAAAATATATTCTTAGTTTTACAATTATTTGAGTCATCGTAAGCTATCCATGTGTTGAGATCTTGTTCATTCAAGACATAACTAGTCTTTATGAAAATTTGAAATCTTTTGAGAACTCCAAGAACCTTGAGATCACTCCATGTGGTGACATATTGCTCATGCAAAGTTTACATGAATAAAATAAACACAACCAATATTCAAAAGGTTCATAGGCACCCAAGGCCATGAAAAGTGGAAAAATCTCATTGACCCAAGACCTATAAAAGCAAGGTAGGTCCAATATATTCAAGGTTCCCAAGTAGTTGAGCAATCAAGATCATGAAAGGTGGAATGATACCATTTACTCAATCTTTAACAGTTATAATTAAATTTTCCATATTCCTAAGTCTCTAGGTTGACAAGAGTCATTCATATGGTGTGATTTTAGAAGCCAGGGGCCTGACAAGACAAAATACAATGTCAAAGTTCTAAGTCTTTGGGTTAATAATAGCTTCCCATGTGGCACAATCCCATCAACCTGGAACTCATCATTCAAAGGTACATATCTTAAGTTTTATTTTATCCATATTTTACTATTAATTTGTATGTCATCATCTTAGAATGTTGGGACTAATTAAAAGGAAGCTACAGAAGAAAAACATGAAATTTTCCCTAGTTCCCAAAGTTTAATCCACATGGCACCATCTTGTGTAAGTGAAGCCTTCCTAGAAGAGATACATAGTTTAAAATTTTGAATGGATGAGTCTTTGAGATCATGACAAGTGGTAAAATATCATTGATTCATATCCCATAGAGCATACAAAATATAAATAAGGCTAAATACCTTAGGTAAATGAGATCATGGTAAGTGACACAATCTCAAGAGATCATGGTTGAAGTACAAAAGCAAAGATTGATAACTAGATAGAACTCGATGCAATACTAGAGGACATGTGGAAAATAAACCCATCAAAGCTAACCAAACATTTTAAATCAAAATGGAAAACAAATTAGAATAAATAATTTACATTAAAGTTGTACAAATTATGCATTCTAGATTCATAGTTTGGCTATATATGCAAAATTTGAATGAACATCAAATCACTTTGCCATTAATTTGTAAGTTGTATATTATAAATTGGAGCTCTTAAATAACTAAAATCCCTAGTTTTCCTCTATGAATTTGTAAGTGTTTTCACTCAATCTATGAGAATTCCTACATAATTTCATAATACAAAAAATGGCTCATCCAAAATTATCTAGCAACCAAGCTCCCTTTTCATACTCCATTACCCACAACACAAAGTATATGTATATTATGTTTGATAAGAGTGCCCTATATTTTATTTTTCCTCGCTATTCATCTGTCTAGGATGAATTGAATGCCATAGTGTCATATTCATCAAAGGATCATTTATCCCAAGAGGATCGATAGCATATCGATGGGTTGCTTCCAATAAAGAACATGAAACTACATAACATAGTGGTAAAATCTAAGGTAATTCCCTGTATATATTTACTCTATGATTTATTTTTTAATGGTTCTTGTAGTGGAGATTGTTTTCATTTTAGAACTCATAGGAATCTAGTTGCTTATATTTTTGAAGATGAATTTGAAAGGTACCTTAGAAATCTAATGTCTTAGGTCACTTATAACCAAGTTTTAGCTAATGTTTAGATGAAATAAAATACAATGGAAGGAAAACTAAAAAATGGTTAAAAAGTGTGATAAATTAAGCATAAATAGGGGGATTTCCTCCAATCCCATAACTAATTTCAGACTAGGAATTGGGATAATAATGTCACTTATGAATAGGTTATATGGTTTCCCCAGTACCACCTACGTACAGATAGAGTGGGTACCCCTATTATATATTTTATTAACCTTAAACAAGATTATAGAATTAGGAGAGGTTATTGGTGTCATATTAAAGGGACAAATTTTCAAATGTGAGTAGAGGCCACTTGATGTTAATTTTTATATGATGTCCTATTTTTTAGATGTAATCATAGGAATGATCCACAAAACTTATGGGGAACCATGGAAGAGATCTACCTAGTACCTAGATAACATAATCTATGATGATTATTATTTCTTGCCTATTTATATATTCAAGAATGAAATCAACAAAATTTGTGAGGACATTTATCCCCAGGTCTATTAGGCCATCTATGGAAACCAGATGCTTAGGTTATCTAAAAACTTGAGAAGGAGCATCTCTAAAATGGGAGATTATTTGTACTACACAAATTGTACTCTTATTATAATTCAAGGGATAAGATCACCTCCCCTCTATTTTCCACATGACATCTTAGATAAGGTGGTTGAATGATAAATTTCACATCAATTATACAATAACATGAATGAGAATTTTGGTGCGAAGCACCAAACCTATTATCATAAAACTATCTTAAGCATTGGAAAACTTAAATTTATAGTAAGGACACATCTCATTTTAGAGGGAAAGGCCAAGGTCCATTATGACCTAAAAGTAGCCCAATACAGAGATTAGAACCCTAGGGAAATAATTAAAATTTATCTTAAGCACCTTAAAGAGAAGAAGAATAAGGTCATTATCAAATATGGCCATAAGGAATATGAGAATGATGTTATCTTCCTCAATTATTCATATTATTTTAAAGTTTTGAGTCATAATAACAAGCATAATAATCCAATTATATTTTCTCAAATAATTTAATATGACCTTGAAATCACTAGGAAGTGAGAAAATGAAATAGTGAAAGAAGCAAAAAAGGCCAGTAGTCATCAATGGCCTCAACCACATTCTTAAAGCACCCATGATTAGTATCAACCTCCCCCTCCTACATAAGAAGAAACTAATCTATCATAAGGATAACATAGTGACCAAAGGGAGGTGAATATTCAAATTGGGAAAGATATTCTCAAAGGTATCCTTGGTCCTCATCTGGTTCCACTCATCCAACTAATACCACCTTGGGCATAATAATGATAATTTTGAGGACCTTCTCCCCCCCCCCCAGATAGAAAAATAATTACATTTTATTGGGCCTCTTTGGCCCCACTTACTATAGTCACCCAAGTAAGTCTTCCTAAGTTTATATAGAGTTATTTCACATCCCTTCCATCTACCCCTTTTTACCCTCAAGGACCTCCAATAATTTCACCTTCATCATTTACAATAAGTGTTGGGATAAGCTCCCAAACACTTCCTACTGTATTTTTTTCCCTTTCATACACTCTTTCTTCACCAACTATCCATTCACCACCTACAATAATAATTCCTACTACTATGGTTCCCTTTTTGGTTTCACCTTCCCCTCCATATTTTGTTTTTCCCATAACCATTCACCAAGGGAAATACATAATTCCTCCAACCTCTTTCCATAATCAATAATTAGAATAAATACAATCATTAGGTCTATCTATCTCTAAAGGACATCTTGATGAGGAACTAGAGGAAGAACATGGAAACATAGTTTCATTAGTGGATTACCCCTTACATGGAGAATAGTAAAATGTAGAAACTATGAAGGAAGCACAATAGGAATTGGATGACACAAAGGATCAAGATAAATTAGGGGAAGAGGTAGAGATAGAAAGGGAAAAATCAATGAGCTTAGGAAGTTTGGAAGAAGGATAACCTTTAACTAGTACACAAGACCAGTATATTTTTACAGAAGAAGAAAGATTGGCCATCAATAAGGTAGTTTATTTTCTTGATTCCTCCCTTATAATTATGGTTACTAGTATTATCAATATATCTTCCATAATCTCTATTATGTATAGTTCCCCGTTAGATTATTTTTAATAATATTTAACAAAAACTAAATGGATAGTGAAGAGAAAGACTATAGAAGAGAGTCAAAAGACACTTAGATTTTTGAATTTGAGTTTAGGCATGAAAACCATATTAAAATTAGGGATGCTAAGAATGCCTCATAGGAGGGAAATATTATCAAAATGGAAGAATTAAAAGTCATAATAATGGTTTATCTAGATCAAAGGATAGAGGAAAGTGCCCCACTACAAAAAATATCTATCTCATATTGGAACATACCCTCCTTGTCCTTATGATAGGGTGTTGGGAAAATGACTAAAGGGGGAAGACTCTATTGACTTCCATATTGAATTTTCAATTGAGAACAATGAGGTATGGCTCTATGTTCTTGACACTCTATTGGAAAAGGCATATCTAAAAAAGGTAAACTCTCTTATGGTAAAAGTGAATGTATTTAGACGTAACATCGACTCATTCAGGAAATGGGCCAACCATAGATGGAAACCCAAAGGGAAAATTGAGGTGTTGGCCTTAGCTAAAAATTTATTCCTAATCAATTTCACTAATTATAAGACTAATTCAGAGTAATAACAAAGGGACCATGGTTTATGGGAAAATCCAATGTCTGTCTAAGGAGATGGGAGGTTGGCACTAACTTAATTAGCTCAAAAATGGAATACGTCCTCATATGGGTCCTTCTCCTGAAGCTTCCATTCAAATATTGGGAGCTTGAAGAAATTATGGGCATATAAAGGGAACTCAGATAACCCATCATGATTGATCTTGTCACAAAATCCTATAAAATAATGATGGTCACAAGGTTATAAGTATCCATTCCTACTAACAAACCTCTCCTTCATTTCATCATATTAAAAACTAAATATGGAGTTTGGTCCTAGGGTATTGACTATGAAAACATGGATTTAATATATAATAAGTGTAACACTCTTATACACTCATCAAAATATATTCCAAAGCTTTTGCATCCTCCTTAAGCAACCAAACCTAGTTGGACTAGAAAATTGGCTCCCAATAGAGGGATTGACATGGTGGATCCAAGCATGAAGTATGTTGACTCTTTCTTGGTGAGAATTACTAAACATATGGACATTATAACATCCCTTAATATATTCCCCACCAATTTCATAGTTATTTCTCTAAAAAATCAGCCCCTTAGTCCCAAAATAGTGGCATCTCCAATTCTCGAACCAAAAAAAAAAACTAGCCTTGGGGAAAAGAGTGCCAAGAGGAGTGGGGACCCAAGTCTTTATTCCTCTTGATATAATCCATTTACCATGCATGATCTCTTGTCAATAAGGAATCTAGGTGATTTAGGCCTAGACTGAAGCACCTCTTACTCTATAGATTTGGTGGTGCATAGCCTTATAGATGTTCTCCTTTGCATAAGCCCCTTATTCATGGATGGATTGACTAAAGCCCCTCAACACCCAGGTAGTGAGGCACCCCCCCCCCCCAAAAAATAATTTGGTTTATCCCTCTAAGGAAAGAGGTTAGTGTTTAATGAATAATCCCTCCTAGGATTCAAAATCAAAATAATAAAGTTATACTTAGGCAAAAACTAGGAAAGGTAAAAAGAAATATGACATTTGAGAAGGAACAAAACACATAGGCAGGACTCCCAACTAGATATCCAATAAATTTAAGGGTAGTCAAAGAACCCTTAAAATCCATTTCACTATATTAAAGAAATGAAGCTCCTATCTTGGAATATAAAGGGTTAACCAAACCTAAAATATAGAGGTTAGTTAATAATCTAATAAAAATAAATGAACCTTTGATACTAATTTTCTAAGAAATTAAAATTTTAGAAGAATTTTTTGATAAGTGTACTAATTAAATGTGAAAAAGGTCCAATCACATCAGTGTAAGCTCAAATGGAGCCTCTAGAGGGATTGAAATTTTATGGAACCCATAGGATCTTGAAGGTGAAGAACTTATCAGGAGTAGCAACCATATGGAAATTTTATTTAGAAACAAAGTGACCAAGGATGAATGGATTTCATCAAACATATATTCCCCTACTTGAAGAACATCTAAAAGGAAACTCTAGGAGGATCTGGTGAAGTTTGAGAAGTTTAGTCTACATTGGAAATGGTTAGTGGTTGGGTATTTCAACTCACCTTTATCTCCATTAGAGAAAAAATATGGACTGGTAGATTTTTTTGAAAGCATGGTAGAGATAAATGATTTCATCTCATGAGGAAAGCTTGGTGGACGTGGAGCTCAAGGGAAACACTTTTAGTTGGACAAATAGGAGAATTAGAGAAGGTCTAATCTAGGTAAAATTAGAAATATTTATGGTTTCTTTAAACTTAGATCTACATTATACTATCTTGTTTTATTCATTACCTAGGATTGGATTAAAACATAACCCTATCATTTTTTAAGGAGAAATGGTTCCCAAACATAATATTACCCCCTTAAAATTCAAAAAAATGTGGCTACACCACCCTAATCTCTCTGAATCCATAAAGGCTTAGTGGTAAGATCTATTTTTAGGAATGGATATGTTCATATTGGTCAAGAAATTAAATCACCTGAAGGAAAATTTAGAAATTTGGAACAAGGAGGTCTTTGGAAACATTTTCACACAAAAAAATAAAATAGAGGAGAAACTTTAGAAGCTAGAAGAGTAGTTCTATCTACATGGGTCTAACGAATAGTCTAGCTCATAGAAAAAGACCTTCTTAGTAGGTACCACAATTTTGAAGCCAAAAAAGAAGACTCCTAAAAACAAAAGTCCAGATGCTTGTGACTCAAAGAAGGGGGAAAAAATACAAAGTTTTTCCATCACCAAGAATCTACAAACAAAAAAAAAATATATCTAAACTACTTCTTAAGAATGGAATGAAATTCAAGGATGTGGAGGACATTAATGAGAAGATTTTTAGTACTTCAAGAACTTGTTAAAGTAAAATGGCTCTCCTAACATAAGCTTAGAACAAAAAATTATGTAAAACATTCCCAAGATGATTTATTAGTTCGATAACTTAAACCTTCTAAAGCCTCCTTTTGCTGAGGAAATCAAAGCTATAACATTCTCTATGGAAGACAATAAAGTCCTCAGCCCTGATGGCTTCCCTCAATTTTTTTAGAAATTTTGGGATATCATACATGCAAAAGTGGAGGCTATGGTTTGTGAATTTTTTAGTGCTAGCACTATCTTGAATGAAATTAATAATACATTTTTGGTTCTCATCCCCAAAAATTTAGGAGCAAATACGCTTAAATTTTTCAGACCCATAAGCTTATGCACCACTACTTAAATATTTGGTCATTAACTCTAGGAAGAAGAATTCAGCCCATAATTGGATAAATAATAGATTAACATTAGGGATCTTTTATTTTTAGGAGACAAATCAAATAAGGAATAATCACAATCCATGAGGCCATTCACTCTACATCAAAGTCATCAAAATAAGGTATGTTAATCAAACTAGATATGAATAAGTCCTTCGATAGAGTCTCTTGGACATTACTAGACAAAACACATGAAAGGTTTGGGTTCGATACTTCCTTTTATAATCTCATTCTTAGTTGTATGTCTATTCCCAAGTATTTATTCCTAAGTAATGGGGTTCCCAAAGGCTACTTTTTGACTAGTAAAAGACTAAGACAAGGGGATCTGCTACTTATCTATCTCTTCATCATACTCACTAAAATTATGGGAATAAATATTCAAGATGCCAAGATTTATGGCCTCATTAATGGCATTAGGGTGGCCAAAAACACTAACCCTATCACTCATGAGTAATATCCTAATGACACCTTCTTAATTGGAGAGGCTTTAGTTGTTGAAGCCATAATAATCAAAAGGATACTTTTAAATTATGAAAAAGTCTCAAACCAATGCATTATACTAAAATCTCAATATTCTTCATCAATACTCTATTGATAATTTATAATAAGTTGTATTCTATACATGGGTGCTAGTTAATTAATCTTCCTTCTACCCACTTGGGGATACCACTTTTTACTATAAAATTGAAGTTTGAATTTTGGAACCCCCTAGTGGAAAAAATCCAAAAGAAACTAGTTGGATGGAAAGGACATCTTCTGACCTAGGAAAATAAGATACAACTACTCAAAATCACAATCCAAAGCATTTCATTTTATTTAATGTCTCTCTTCAAGTTGCTGAGTAAAATAGATGACAAAATAGAACATATCTAGTGAAACTTTCTTTGGAAAGGCTCTAAATAAATATTCAGATTTCTACTAGTCCACTAGGAAAAGGAATGCTTCCCCAAGTCTAATGGAGGATTGGGAATTCATAAGCTAATAATTATGAACAAATCCCTCCTAAAAATTTTGGGTTGGAAAATTCTAAAATAAGATAACTAATGGACCCATATTATCAAGGCCAAATATTTGGAAGGAAATAATGAGGATAGCTTACTCTAGAAGGAAGTTCCCAATGATGGCTTAGATTTTTAGAATCCCTCTGTATTGGCATAGGAATCCTTTATAAGTGTTTTATGTGGTAGATTGGCAAAGAGGAAATAGTGGAATTTTGGGATGAACCTTGGATCTCCTAAACCCCCTTGTGACTTAATACCCCTAGAATAACCATTGCCTAGTGTTCAAATCTTCTTGAGGCTCTAAAGTCAAAGACTAATGGTCCTATGAGGATGGTGTCCCACATTGGAAACCCCTTCACTTGGATTTTGTTAATGAAGAGGTTTTTTAGGTCTTGCTTGTGCTTAATATGAAACTTCAACATTTCCACATTATTTTTTTCCAAATGATGATCTCCTGATTTGGCATGTTGAAAATAATGGGTCTTTCTCAGTGAAGTCAGGTTATTTGGTTGAGCTAAACCTTGAAGAGTATTATGATTATTTGAGGCCACTCTAGATAAAATACCTCACTCCCAAGGTTAATATCTTCTTCTGATTGGTAACTCATAATAGAATTATCACTACTGATGATTTGTCTAAGTAGGGAATGATCATCCCTAATAGGTGTGCACATTGCAAATCTTCTAAGGAATCAATCTACCACCTTTTCTTAGAATACCCCTTTAGCCCTTTAGTTTTATACTTACTTCTTAAAAAGTTTTTATTTTACTAGGTCTATCTTGGCTTGTTGTTGGATCTAATTATGTAATGGAAACCACCTTGGTCCCTACCCTCCATTTCTTTCTTGTGGCATCTTTCTCTACCTCATCTACTATGAGATATTTAGAAGGAGAGGAATGATATAATTCTTTATTAAAAAAATGGGAGAAAAATCATATCCATATTACATAATTTATGCTCCATTATTTCAAATAACTAGCATGCATTCCCACCAAAAGATAAGGTCTCAAGTTCTCCTATCAAAGTTTCCATCCTTCATAACTAAAAACTATCTTAGATTCTATAAATTACCAAATATTTGGTGATTATATGCTCTACTATGTGGTCACATCCTTCACCTATATGTTTGAATCTCAACTTCAATAGAGCCTCAAAATTTAATCTTGGTAATGCTAGAGGGGGGTGTTATCAAGGATCATGAAGGGCAAGTAGTAGCAACTTATGTAGGTCCCCTTGGTGTTAAAACCAATCATGTGGTTGAATCAATGGCTACACTTTAGGGAATCCAAATTACTTATCAATCCAACATAACCAAGTTGGCCATTGATGGGGATTCATTCAACATTCTTAATGCATTATTAGGTAAAACCATTCCCTCCCATACTATCAAACACATCATATATGATGCTAGGTAGTTCATAGCTTCCTTTGGGGAGGCTTATATTAAGCATATATTACAAGAGGCAAACTCCACTATGGATACCCTTGAAAAATTTGGAGTTGGATCCCCCTCATTGGTCATATTGGAAGGATATTATAGGCTCCCAAATCATTTATTAAATGTAATAAATAATGATTTAAATTGTACATCATCATAGCTTTGAGATTTGGTTACACGTGGGATCTTCATGTTTGGACATGTGAAGCTCTAACCCCTTTCCATTTAGTGATTCTAATAAATAAATTTGTATCAAAAAAAATGATAGAACCATCAAAATAGACTATTCTTGAAAGTTGAATGTTGAAGAGTGAAAGGTTAGAATTTTAACCATAATTGGAAGAACAAAAACTTGGAGGAAATAGGAGGTGACAGAGATAGATTAGGACCTATCTCCTGCATGGAAGTTCAAGGAAACAAATGGGTCTGAAAGAAACTATGAAAGGGAGGGTTAATAAAATTCATGTAAATATTCATAGGGCATGATGAAGAGTTATTGAAGGACTTTGTGCTATCTTGAAACAAATGGATTATCAAGATGTGGGGTAGAAAAATTATGGTGACAGAATAACGGATCAATGAGATAACCAAGATGAGCTATGGAGTGAAATAATTTAAGGATAAAACCCAAAAACTAAAATTAATGTATAATTAGTTCCACATATACGTAGTCTTGAAGATGAAAAAGAAGGGATTCTTGAGGTATAATTTACCTCATTGATGGCCTGAAATCTACCTACAAATGACAAAGTATCTAATATTAGAAGGTAAGTTTACCTTAATATTTTATCATCATTTTCTACTACTAAATCACTTCCATAGGTAAAAAATTAGTTTACTTTTTTATCTCTTGAAATCATTATAAAGCATCATCCCCTCATACTAGATAAGTCATAAAAATGATATTCTTCACTAAGGTTTGATCTTCCTAATGTTTCAACATGAAAAACCCCTATGTGTCAAACCCATCCTTGGCATCCCTATGAAAGACACATCTAATGAGGAATTTAGGCTTTCAAATAAGGAGGATGGGTCCTTAACCCCTGCTTATTCCCAACCCACCTCCCCTTATGCCAACACCCAAACCTTTAAATCCCCCCATAAATGTTTAGGAGACATTACCACAACCTTTGTGGGAAAAAACCCGAAACCATAGCCATTTCATGGAAGGAGGAAGATGTTAATAATGGAAAATAAGTCTTTAACTTGGATGACTCAAATTGGGAGAGTAAAAGGAAGCTCAGGGCCTTTGAAGAGAAATTAATGGAAATTGGTAGGGCCATGGCTAGTATCATTAAGAAGTGGAATGATTTTAAATCTAAGACTAACTAGATGAATCAAAAATGTGATAAGGGAAAGGAAAAAGAAACCCCTCAAAAAAAAAATGCCAATGAAACTAAATTTTTTTGAATACATTCAACCAATCCTCAAAGCTAAAAGAATCCCTATGACTCCACAGAATAAAACCAAGCAGGGTCCCTTAGAAGGCCTAAGTAAACATTTACATGGTAGAGGGACACAAGAATTACTAAATGACAAGACCAAGGTGATGAAATGAGCCACTTTATGAGACAAGGCAAGCTCAAAGGAGCTTTTAGTATCTATCTAGTTTATTATATAGTTTTGATTGTTTTGTCTCTATTAGTGTTTCTTATTTTTTGCTAAAGACGTTCTATGTTTTGTATCCCATTGTGTCTTTTTTACTTGGCTTTGGGTCCTAATTTTTTTGTTTAAACTTGGTAGTTGTTGGATCCTTATAAAAATAGCTTCTTTTGCCTTGTCTAATAAAAAATATTTAGCTAAAACCAAGCCATTATTTGCACATGGTAGACATCAAACCCTAGAGAAAGAGGCCACTAGTCCTATTGATTATTCCATTCTTTTCATTGTAACCCAAATAACATATCCCAAAATGAGAGTGCATTTTAATGATTTAGTATATGTTTCCATTGTTGATACTCGATAATCACCTATCCCTCTAAAACCATCAAATCAATTAGGGGTATTTATAACATATTATTCACTAGTACAATCCTCTATAATGATCATTTAAAAAACCCTAGGCCAAAAAAAGTGTGTGGTGAAAACTACACCTCAAAGAGGAGTCTCAAGATGGCATAGGGTCTTTTAGGCACCCTTCTAATTACCCATCCATATAAGTTCTTCAATTTTACCACCAATAATCACTCCACCTTCCACCTATGTAGAGGTTGACCACCCTTAAAAACAAGGAGAGATCATTGTCCCTCAATGGGTCAAGGAATTATAATAATGGAAAGGAAATTGACAAGGCCTAGTCCTAAAAAATTTTCCCATAGTATCCACTTGTTTTGAAAATCATAGTGGTATAATTCATAGGTGAATAAAAATGGGGTAAACAGTAGCACATGGGAATAAATAGTTTTAGAATAAAGATAAAATATACTTCCATTGGCCAAAAAGTAGAAGATAAATCATAATGACCCCATTGAATATAAAGAGATTTTTTTTTTTTTTTAAGACTCTATTGGGGAGGCTATGCAATAAATGTATAGAAATCAGTAGCAAGCCAAACTAAAGCTCCTAAAAAACTAGATTACTCAAGCCCTAAGTGAAATTATAGATAGCATCCAAAGTGTAGCCACTAGGATGTACAATATGTTAGGTATATTTAGGTTAGTGCTCACATTTGGTGAGCTTAAATATTATATTACCCTAATACAATATTTAAGCTCACTAAATCCCCCCCTCCCTTAGTGGTCACATGGGGAGAGAATACATATGACTATATTACTCCCCTTAATATAGACATCAGGTTCACCTGAAAATGCATCTGCTTTTATAAGCGTTTGGAGAGATTATTACATTTAAATTAAAATTATCTTTGAAGACTTATTTGAAATTTACAATTAAAAAAGGACTTTGACTTTCAAACAACTCTTGACAATGACTTTGACACTTTAATTTTGCATTGTCAACAAGAATGACAATATTACACTTACGATAAAAAAAAATAACAACACACTTATAATATTAAATGACAAAAAATAATATAATACGACACAAGACTCAATAAAAAATGACCTACAAATTTTGACACTTAAGACTTTAATAACTATTGATAAAATGATAAAAAACTTACTTATGACTAAATCACTTATAAAAAAATAAATATAACTATAAATCTAAATATCTTTAAAAATAAAAACTTTATCGAAACACAATAAAAACAATCTTACACAAAATATGAAACCTAAAACATAAAAGACTACTAAATAAACAAATAAATAAAACTATACTAGTGAATTATATAAACTTAATAACAAAATAAAACTTAATAGAAAACATAACTTTAAAAAAAAAGAATAAAATTATGTTAAATAAAAGTCTAGCCACATATTAACATAAAAATCTAAACTAAAACTATACCTAAAAAAGAAATAAAACCTCATATGAATGCTCTGCATTTGTTGATGGAGAAGCGACCACCATTGAAATGGAAGAGCAATAGAATGGTTCTGTTCATTATAGGAACTCCTTGAAGTATTGAAGACACTATTCCATTTGCAAAGAAATATGCGATGTGTGATAATATCAATCTCTTTCTATAATACCATTATTCATAATATAAAAAAATGAATGCAAATCGAGTTTGATGCAGAATAGATTGATGCAGCAGAGAGTTGTAGTTTAGGTAATCAGTGTAAATACTGAAAAGTGAATCAGCATAAATAATGATTCACTACCCAATATCTCAATTTATTAATTAAAATCTGAATGAGAGAGTCCATCGATTCTTTATTGTATATCGCTCACTCATCAATTGTGCCCATCACCAATGAGATAACTCATGGGGCAAGCCAATGTGAATCTTGATGCCAAGTGGGATGTCAAATCAAGTCAATATCTAAATACAAAGCAAGATATGTCAAACCTTGAATGTGGATATTACACTAAATATTTCAAAAAGCAATAACAAATTTAGATCTTTAAATTAGGTAGAGTACAGGTTTGAAGTCATTCCCAAAGAGATAGATCAACCATGTTAATGTTGTAAGGGGCTTTGTTAATGTAAATAATATATTCTAATCTACTTGTTGACCACTATAATGGAAATATTACTACTAGATTATATAACAAAACCATATCTATAAAATTTAGAAACCAAACCCTTAATAAGGAACCGTATGATAATGTACAACCTACACATAGAAAATAAATTGCAACATATAAAAACATACATATAAATATACATAATTATTTTTTTAATTTACAAAAATCTTTTTAATTAGACAATGGGTTTTGATGTATAATATATTATTATAAAATGTAAATTTGGACTTAGATTGGAGGATGAGGTAACCCCTCTCCAAACTTATATATTTGTATCCTCTCAGTTTCGAAGGGAGGTAAATTTTGGCTATTAAAGTGAATACGAAATTCCATGGATTATTCTATAAATTTGTCTTGATGTACAAGTTATATTCTTATCAAAATATGCAGTTCATTAAATAAGTTTCATTATTCTAGTATTTTAGTCTTTGAGTTGTGTATAAGTGTTATTTTTATACAGTTATTCATATTGTGCAATATCTAATTTGAATTTTTTGTGTTTAATAATCATAATCTCCCTATATAGATGTGCAACTGCAATCTTACAAACACAATCTTTGATTATGTACAATAAAGTGTACTATATTTTGTTTTTGTATACTCTTAACTAAATTTGACTATTTTGTGTGCTAACATTAAATTACAATAACCATTGGTTTTCTGACTATTTTTCCTACCCATAGTTCAAGATCTATTTTAGAAGGGTTTCATCTTAATTTGATTCACAAACCTTCTTTTTTTCCCTACTCTTCTCTATTTTTCTAATTTTCTTTTGATCCTACCTACCTTAAGTTAGATTTACCATCCATCCATCCATCTCATGTAGGTTTATACTTAAATCATATATGAACCATCTAAGGCAAATAAATACTCTAGTCATTGTTATCCCACCAATAGATCATTTACAAAACCCAATACCTTACAACTAATGCCTTGAAATGAATCTTTTTCACTGATCCTAAAAAATTAGAGGCTACATCATAAGGTTCTTTGGTTTTTATTAAACCCATATTAACAATAATTATATTTTCAGTAAAATGAGGGCCACCTTTTCATTTATTTAAAAGATAACTCAAGTTGCACTAGATATATACAAAATACTAAGAAGGTCAACTTCTTACATTAGCCTACTATTCCCACTCTTACAAATCCTTAAGAAATTTAGGTGAAATAAAGGTGTCTTAAGAGGACCTCAGGGCTAATCCTATTCCACAATTAGAATAAATCAACTTCTTCCATGTAAGATGGCCTTAGCCTAGTTATCTAGTTCTACTATTGATATCCCTAGAGATATGCATGATTTTCCTAGATACCCTAAAAATTATCTTCCTACCTTTTCTCCCTTAGGTGGAAAGATTTTTGAATAACACATAAAGGATTTCAAGAATATTTCATGGATAGTAAATGTAACCCATGAATATGTGGCATACATACTCTTCCCTTTTACCTTGCAATATGTTTCTTATGATTAGTTTCTCAATATTCCAAAAAAATCAATTACCTCTTAGAACCAATGTCAAGAAACCTTTTTGGCACAGTTTGGATAGGTCACTAGCCCAAGTGTCATATTCTAGTACTTTGAAAGCATGAGGAGAGAGCCAAATGAACCAGTTAGATCCTTCAATGCTATATTTCAAAATATATATAACAGAGTTGATAATGACTATAAATCTAATGAAGTATTAACCCTTGAAATGTACAAGAATGTCTTAGATTCCATGACAATTGTATTTCTCCATAGATAACCTGATATCACCACCCTACTAATGGCCTATGTTGAAGCTATTAATATTGATAGGTAGTTAAATCCATAGTTATAATCTTTGGCCCCACCTAATATTGGTCCTAATTTTCCATCCCTCAACCCCATTCTAAATGTTAATCGGTATGTTATGGCTTAAAAGTATAAATAAGTGTATATGCAATTGCCTTTGTCCCATGCTCTACCTAACTAACACCTTACCTTTATAAATAATCCTATGTCTTCACTTAATCCCAAGGTGTTGCTTTTGATTATATAAAAGCATAATTGTATGCTATCCAAAACAGGTACGAAAATTGAATAATGAGTTTTTGAGCATGTAAAAGTGAATGGGAAATACCATGGGAAAAGTAACAATCAAAATTTTGTATATCAAATATATAACAAACCCTTCAATAGGTCTAGAAACAACATATAACAATAGTCACCTAACAAGATGCCTAAAATAAATATCATGGAAGTAACATTACGTAATTAGTGTCAAATCTTTAATATAGATCAGCATGGTGAGATAGACTACATATAATTATGCACCACCTTTGAGATCCTCCAGAAGGAAATGGATAGGTGTGAAGGATTTACAAATCAGCTAGATCCACCTATTTCCATAACTCTAGGCCCTTCCAACATAATGATGGTATTTGAAACATATGAATGTCCATTTAAATTGGAATATGAGAATGAACCTGAAGATAATATAGATGAAATCCATGCCTTTCAAATTTTCCAAAGGAATAACTATAACTTGAGGAATAAGCAACATGCTACCACTTTGACATATCCAAACAATAGTGATACTACTCTAGATCCAAAGGAAAAAATAATCTGACTCCCCCAAAAGTAAATGATAAGATACAAATTACTGAACCACATAACAAAGGAGGATATAATATATTCAAAGATATAAAAAATATCAATATTCATGAGCTAGCTTAGATTACCTAACAGAGTGATTTTTGTTTCAAATCCTTAACTGGGAGATCATCCACTGAAAAATCAAAATATTCTCATACCAACATGGTTGTTTATAAGGATAAACTTGAGGTACCACCTTTTATATTAACCATCAAAATGTTCAGTAAGAATGTGCATAATTGTTTAGTTAACTCAAATGCCTCAACCAATGCGATGCCCACAACTACATATAATAAATTGGGTTTGATCCCAAATAAATATAAAAGAGTCATCCTATAACTAGATAAATAATATATTCTATGTATTTTAGAGTTGAAAAATGTACACATTCATCTTGCCTCTGATCCATGTGTACAATAATATATAAACATTCTAGTTGTTGACACTCCTAAATCCTATGTCTTATTACTAAGCCATGATTGGTCAAAGATGTTGAATGGATATATGGAAACAAATATCTTGCACATGTGGCTACCTTGGAAAGGAGTAGCCAATGAGATATGAATATTGAGAACCAAATATAAATTACCTGATTACCAAATATAATGCCAAGAATGAGAAGGTTGACTTTACATTCTTATATGTAGGTGTTTAAATGTTCACCACAAAAAATGAACCTCATAAACAAGATTTTGAAGGTCCTTCATAGTTATGGACTCTATGCATTGATGGTCCTAGATCAAATCAAGGTTCTAGCATTGGCATAACTTTAATTGACCCATATGGGAAAAATATCTTGTTGAATACATATTATAATTCCCTTGCACCAATAATTGAGACAAGGATGAAACTCTTATCCAAGGCTTATAGTTCACATTGAGACACAACATCAAGTAGTTATGGATATTTGGTACTCATATCTATTTTTCAACTAGATCAAAAATAATTATCAATGTAAACTTGCTTACTCAAATAAGTATAAACATAGATCCTAGTATTTAATCAAGTCCTTTAAAATGTTCAACATCAAGGCTATCCCAAGAGAATAAAATTAGATATAAAATTCACTTACAACTTTAGATGTCATATTAGTACCACTTTAGGAATCTAAACTGCAAAACTTTTCTATGGATTTGGTTCCTTGCCCTTCTATCCCAAACAACATGGATAACTTCCAAGTATTTGATGATGATCAATAGATCATACAATTTATGAATAGTTTTGGGGCCTTTGAATCTCAAATAATATATGAAAAAGATTTTGATTTTATGAACATAAATGACCTAGGAGAATATGGCATCTTATAGCTAAAATAGAATCATATACCTGTGGGAATGGTCTCATTAGAATGAGCTTTTGACATGGATACACAAGATCAAAAGAAAAAATAGTCTAAAGTGAATAGATCTAATTTTCTCAAATAGAATCTAAGAACCATCCAAAATCATCAATATGTTAATCTAGGCTTGAATTTAATTGAAAGTGAGAAATATAAATTTAAGGGTCTACTCACAAAATACAAAGATGTGATAGCTTGGACATATGAATACCTCAAGTTCTTTGATCCCAAAATCATCACACATACTATCCCACTGAATCCAAAACACAAACCCTTCAAGAAATGTCAAAGGTCAGTAAATATATTTTTAGATCCCATCATTTATGCAGAAGTTCATAAACTCTTGGATTCTAAAACTATCTTTCCCATTCAACATTCCACATGGGTCTCTAACTTAGTGCCTATTAGAAACAAGAATGGATAAATCAGGTTGTGTGTTAACTTCAGGAACTTGAATAGAACATCATCTAAGGCTAACTACCCTTTGCTTTATCTAGATGAAGTAATATAGATTATCAATGGATCTGAGATGATGTCCTTCTTGGGTGGATTCTTAGGATATAATCAAGTTCTAGTAGAATTATAATATAAAATGAAGAGTGATTTTACTAACAAGTGAGGCACTTTTGCATATAAAAGGATGTATGTTGTCCTAATTAATGTAGGAGAATCATTCCAATGGGCTATGGAATTCATTTTTTAGGGTCTTTTTAGCAAGTGCATCATCATCTACATGGATGACCTCATAATTTTTTAAAATAACAGGGCCAATCATATAGATCATCTATAAAAAGTGTTTGAAATGTGTAAAAGATATGGGTATTATTGAATCCAAAGAAGAGCATCTTTGGAGTTACTAAAGGGAAACTATTAGGCCATGTCATTACCATATGTGGGATTTCCATTGGCCTAGAACAAATCTAGGGCATTGCCAAGATAATGTCTCCTAACAACAAGAAATAATTGAAGTCTTTCTTTGACAAGACAAACTTTGTGAGGAAATTCATTTTTGGATTTGCAGAGATTGTCAAGATATTGAATGCCATCTTGACACAAGATGCTAAAATAAAATAGACAACTAAAGCTAAGAATGTTTTTCAAGATATTAAAACTATTATTGTTTAATCCCTAGTTCTGATTAGTTCTAATTTCATGAAAGATTTATTTGTTTTAGAACACATCATAGTAATGGTACTCATGTAAAAGGTAAATGATAATGAACATCAGATTGCATTCATGAGTACCAATCTAAAATATGCATATCTAAAACATTCAATGATAGATAAGTAGATATATGCACTAATCAAAGCTATAAAAAAAAATTATAAACTACATTCTAAGGAACAAGACATATGTTATTATCTTGGATCCAACCATCAATCTTACACTTGTCCAAAATAAATTGGTTGAGATAAGAGGTAAGTGGATGGAAAAAATATAAGAATTTGATCTTTAAATCAGATCAAATAAGATGACATGTGTCCAAAGAATCATATAGCTAATGACTACAATATATCCATTTATTAATATTAAACAAATAAATGAAATGAAAGTATCTAATGGTAAATGGTATGCTCACATCATCCATTACCTACTCACATGTACATGCCCCCTTGAGATTCATAGAGAATAAAGGTGAGCCCTTAAGCTTAAATCATCCCATTACATGATTAAAAAGGGACTTTTGTAATGAAAAAACTATGAAGGAATCTATTTAAGGTGTGTGTCAAAAGAGGAAGTTGCAGATATTTTGAATAATTTACATCAAAAAATAGGTAGTGAACATACCTCAGGAATGAAACAGTTCATAAAATATTGAGAATAAGATATGAATGGCCTACAATTTTTAAATATTCCCATAATCATGTCATGACATGCCATGAATGTTAGGGATTTATAAAAACTGAATTACATGCTACCATGCCTTCATAACTAATTATTGAAATGCAACCCTTTTATCAATGGGGTCTTGACTTTGTTGGAGTTATCAATCCACACTCCTTAGTCAAACATAAATTTGCCCTAACATCCATTGATTATTATACCAGATAGATAGAGGTTGTAGCCATGAATAAATTTAGATCCCAAGATGTGATCAAATTTCTAGAAGAAAACATACCAAGTTTGGAACTCTATTTTCCTTGGTTTATGACAATGGTGAAACATTTTAGTTAGTTAAATTTACATGATGGGCCCATAATAACCATATTATAATCAAGTTTTCATCAAATTATTACACTCAATGGAATGGATTTACAAATTCCACCAATAAGAATCTAATGATTATCATCAATAAATCAGCACAAGACAAACCTAGAGAAAGGCATCTATTGTTGAAGTATGCACTATGGGTATATAGAACAAGACATAAACAAGCCCTCAAGGCTTCACCTTTCATAATATTGTATGGGCATAAGCATTTTGTATACCAATTCATGTAAGAGTACATGGGAGCAAATAAAATAATCCAGTCTAGACTACTCGACATAGTTTAGATGGAAAATGTATGAATTGAAGCATTGCATAACTTTAACAAGCACCAAGACTTGTCAAAAAATGGTTTGAAAAAACATCTAAAATCAAGGCTTTTAAGATTTAAGCCTAGTGATTTTATGGGATAAGGCACATGAAAAGAAAGGAAAATTTGATAATTTGATTCTTTTATGGACTAGGCCATACCAAATATCTAAAATCCTAGTTAACAATGCATTTTGTATGAAGGACCTTCAAGGTAATGACCTCACTTTTCCAATCAATGGATAATTTTTGAAACATTATTTCATGGCTACTCCATCTACAGACACTTTTGAATGTGATGTTCTCCCAATGAACTCTCACAAGAATGCTTAAGTAAAGAATTAAAAATAGGCAAGAACAACTATTAAGGCTAGATGAGACTCACAACTCACACTTCATATATTTTTCAAAAGACAGTCCTTGCAACAACATTCCTTCAACTCTTTACAAAATCTCCTTTAATTCAATGCATACAAGCCACTATATTTTACAAAGGATTTCAATTACTTATATAGAAAAATAACCCCCATAACTTGAAACATGTGATTCCACCCAAGAAACACACCCTCCTCCACTTGGAGACATTAAAGATAAGATAAAAATCATTCTCCACTAAGGAGTAAGGACAAACCTAAAAGTATGCACCACTAGAAAATAAAGACAAAACTAAAGGACAAAATACAATCTTCAAGATAATTTCCCCATCATTATCATGGAGGGAATAATAGATCATGATGAGGTATTTTTTCAAGTGATCCACTTTATCTTGGATCCCTTCAACATGTATAACATGAGGGGGAAATTTTGAATAGCAAAATTTATTCTCCACTTTCATGTGCATCCAAAAAAGTAGTGGATTCTCTTTTTTTGTGAAGATCAAGCCCACTATCAAGGTCCCCACATAAAATGTGTCCCATGCCACCTAAGATGCATGAACAATGTTGGTGACACCTTAACATTTAATTATGCCATCATGAATAGTGTTTGACACCTCATTAGTGAATAGTGTCAGCATGAATAGTGTTTAACACCTCATTAGTGAATAGTTTCCTGACATCTCATGAGCATGAATAGTGACTATTTCTCTACACATCAGAATGACTGTGAGTTCACATATATAAATAGGATTAGATTAGTTTTTCTTCTTTCTAGGCATATTTCCTACTTTCCTAGGTTAAGTCTTTTTTGTTTTCCTATATTAGTTTCCTATTTTGTATATTTTCTTTCATAGTTAGTTTTGTTTCTTTCTAAAGTAGTTTTCTTAAAACTATTGAATAGTTCAAAAAAAATCTTATGCTAAAATTATGAAAGACCCACCAAAATAAATCAAATAACTCACGAAGTGCATAATTGGAATCCACCAAAATGTATTCTTATAATACTCAAGATTTTGGAATTGAGATATGTGTTATGAATGAAATTAAGTTTTACTTGGATTGAATAAGTGCATGGGGCCTTGAGAATTTACTTTGATATACTCATGCAAATTTTAGAAATAATTTTCATTTCCAAAGATAAATAAAACTATTACATGTTTAAACTTAGAGGAGAGAGAGTAAACACTGAGATGGATACATGCTAATAGGGATTTATTGATGAAAAATATTTTTTCTTATATATATACCCAACCAATGGTGATTTCCAACCCTTCTTCCATCTATGTTCAAAAAAAATTCAGACAAAATTATGGAGGAAAGATGATTCAAGTAATCTCTACTAGGGATATAGATGCCAAGATGGTAGTAGATCAAGTCTTAGAGAGAAATTAGAGGTATCTTTGTCAGGACTATGGATGCCTGGTTGGAAGCAGAGTAATACCTAAGCTTTTCTTATTATTATTGTTGTAAAATTAGAAACCAAAATGAAACCTATAGTGTTCACACAGATCTCTATTAGAAGCCTCATAATAAGGGGTAAATAAATCCCATAAAATCACACACAGGTCCTATGAATAAAAAGTGTTAGTATGTTGCATGAGGTAGTTGGATCCTCTTTTATCTAACTGGTCTACTTATACTTTTCTTACTAAGACTGAGGTCATGTCATGATACATTAACTAAAACTCTAGGTTCTCAAATACTCTAGAGTATTTACCCACTGAGCCACCATTTGTTGTGCCCTAACACACCCCATTTTTAGAATTCAAAGAGGGACCTATTATTTGTAATAAATCTTTATTCATGGTCTATATCAACCTTAATAATTCTAATATATATATATATATATATATATATATATATACACACACACACACACACACACACACATAAGCATAAGGTTGTTTCCAAAGTTTAATTTTATTTCAAAGTTTCAAGAGGGTAGAAAATCAGAGCTTAGACACCATTCATGTATTATATGCCACCTTTGATTCTTTCTCTATTTATAATGAGTATTCAATATTGGGTTTTTATTTAATTGACTAATTTGACTAATGAAAACATGGTATTTTACATAATATTTGATATGAATCATCCCATTCCCAGGTTTCAAATTTTCATCGAGTTTCCTAGATTGTGACATCTGTCTACATCCTATGTACTCACAGTTGATTATGATCTTTATTAAATTTCCAAGTTCCCCTAAGAATAAAAAATGCCAAGGTTCATACATGTGGAAACATATCATTTATTCATAACTCATGGCATTCAAACTATATTCTATACTTTCCAAATAACTGAGTCATTACAGGTTATCCATGTGTTTAGATCCCATTCATTTGGACATAACTAGTCTTTGTGAATATTTTAAATCTTATGATTTCTCAAAACCTCAAGATCACTCCATGTGGTGACATCTCAATCACTCAGAATCTACATGAAGAAAATACACATAATTTATCTTCAAAAGATTATTAAACTCCTGAGATCGTGTCAAGTGGATTTTGATCTAGCACCTGCAAGATCAAGGCAGGTCCAATATATTTAAGGTTTTTGAGTAAATGAGTAATCAAGATCATGAAAGGTGGTATAATCCCATTCACTCAAACCTTATCAATTAAAAATACACTATCAAGATTCCTAAGTCTTTATTTTGATGGGATTCATCCATGTGGCATAATATTGGAAGCTAGGGGCCTAATAATACAAATTACAATGTCAAAGTTCTAAGTCTCTGGGTTAATAAGAGTTTCCCACATGGTGTAATCTCATAGACCTATAACTCATAATTCAAAGGTACATAGTCAAAGTGTTATTTTCTATGGATTTTTTAGATTCATCCATGTTTCATTATCTCAAAAGTATGGGACTTGTTAAAAGGAAGGTATAGAAGAAAAATATAACATTTTCCCCAATATTTGGAGATTATTCCATGTGACACCATCTCATGCATGTGTAACCTTCTTGGAAGAGGAACATAGTTTAAATTTATGAATGGTTAAGTCCTCGAGATCATGAAAAGTAAAAAAATATCATTAGTTCATTGCCCATGGAGAATAAAAAATATAAATAATGCTAAAGACCCTCGATAAATGATATCATGACAAGTGGTACAATCTTCTGAGAATATGGTTGAAGTACAAATGCAAAGATTGATAGATAGACAAAAACTGATGCGTAACTTGAGGACATGTGGCAAATAAACTTGACAAATCTAACCAAATATTTTAAACAAAAATGGGAAATAAAATAGAAGCTATTATTTACATAATTCACATGAATTACACATTCAAGAATCACGTTTTAGAAATATATGAAAAATTTGAATGAACATCAAATCACTTTGCCATTAATCCATAAGTTACATATTAAAAATTAAAGCTCTTAGGTAACCAAAATCCCTAATTTTCTTTAGTGAATTTGTAAGCATATTTAGTCAATCTATGATAATTCCTACATATTTTCACAATACAAAAGATGTATCTTCCAAAATTAGCTCGTAATCAATCCCCCTCTTCATACTCTATTGCTATTACCAAGGAGTATGTGGACACTATGTTTGATAATAATGCCCTCGATTTCAAGTTTCCTCTCTATTAGGCTATCTAAGATGCAGTGAACATCATAGTTACATATTCATCATAGGATCATTTATCTCAAAATAAATGACAATATATCGATGAGTTGTTGCTAATTAATAATATGGGACTACATAATACAACAAAAAAATATGAGGTAATGCCCTATATAGACTTACTCTATAATTTATTTTTAACAATGCTTACACTAGATATTGTTTGCATCTTGGAACCCATAAGAATTTAGTTTCTTTTATTTTAGAGATGCATTTAAAAGGTACCTTAGGATTCTAATGCTTAAGATCACTTATAAACAAGTTTCAACCAATGTTTGGATGGAAAAAAATATAGTGGAAGGAAAACTAAAAGAATGGTTAAAAGGGGGTGAGAATTAAGCATAAAAGTGTTAATTTCCTCCAATCCCATAACTAATTTTAGACCAGGCATTGGGATAGCAATGGAACTTATGAATAGGTTATATGGTTTCCCTAGTACCACCTATATACAGGTAGAGTGGGTACCCATACTGGATATTCTCTTGACTTTAGACCAGATTGCAACATTAGGAGAGGTTATTAGTGTCATATTAAAGGGAAAAATGTGTTGAGGTATATTCCTTTTGTTGTTTTTAAGGCATTGATGTTGTCATTGATGTCAAAGTCAAGATGGATGTCATTAATGTTAAGGTCAGAGTTGAGGCCATACATGGTAAAGTGATATATGAAGGCAACCTATTGTATCTTAATTAAGAGAGAATTTTAAGGCAACTTGGTAACTTTTCTAAGGTTAATGACATGTTTCAAAATCAAGATACAAGGTAAGAATACTATTGAAGTACTAGGTGTCTTGATAAGCCTATTCTAGCCCTATGAGAAGGTGTATGTATAAAGCATAGTAAAGCCTGGTGAATTGTGTCAGTACAGGCATGAGAAAGTGTATAAAGTTGTGTAAACATGTGAAAGAGGTAAATAATCCTTTAGAATAGTTCCAAGGTCAGTTTTGAGGCTTAGTCCTTACATGAAGAAATCTAATATGAAGGCATGGGCCTAGTAGCATGATGAGGTGAGTAGTCTAAGGCTTGAGAGAATAATATTAGTCGTATATGATCATGGTATGAATTTTTATGACATGATGATGTGGTTTTAATAGTATTACAAGAGGTTTCAATGTGTGTTCAAGGTCTAAGTATGGCTTACAAGTTTAGGCCTGATTAGCAAAGAGACCTAGTATGGCCTAATGAGGGGTAGAGTTTAGTTCCCAAGATGCCAAAGCTCATAATATAATTTTCATAGGTGTGATAGGTTGTGTCAAGTATTTTTACCAAGCTTGAGGTCAAATCCCAAAGGATAAATCATGAAAATTGGTGTTAAAGGTGTCTGTGTACATAAAATACAGTGTTGCAGACACAAGAAGGATTTTCTTATGGTCATTTGCATGTGAAACCTTTAAATGAGGATATAATCATTTCATGACAATTAGGGAAGGGTCCTAGAATAAATATCTTGGCATTGGTTTTGGATTTTAGGGGTAATCATTTACGAATGATTGCTAAGAATGAAAAGCAGTCAAAACCCTCCTAAAACCCTCATAATGACCCTATAGGAAATATATTTATGGAAACGGATCAGAATGTATTGGATGACATAGTTTTATGATTGTATAATGTGGGAATATTTTAGGTTTCTCTAGGTGGTATTGGTCTGTCAGAAGAATGGAATCTATAGGAAACCCCTTATTTCTCATATTTTTGATGTAACATGTAGGGTTGACTAGGTCAAAGCATGAAAATTATTTGAGGATTATGTGTGATACTTATATTTTATGATAATATAATTTTATTATCATATTTAATACCTTAAATATGTTAAATTGGTCATGTAAGTTAACCTATTGCTAAATAGGCTTAATGAAGAAGATAATGAGAAAACTAGGCAAAAGTGAGAATGAGATTAAGGATGGGTTGTAGTGGATTAGGTATGGATAAAAATTTATTGTTTAATTATTAAATACATATATCACCATTCCCCCTTGAATATAATTTTTGGTGATGCCCATATACGAGCAAAAAGTTGTTCTCAAAGTGACCTGTCTAACACAGTGAGGTCTGTGTAGGGTGAAGACATGAGATTGGTCTATAAGACCAATATTGATATTGAAAAATGTAATATATATATTTAAATATTTTATGAGTATTATTAAGTATCATATAAACCCATTTTAATATTCATAAAATGTTCACACAGGTGTTCTAAGTCTTGGTTTTCATGACTATGTTTTTGGAGCTATAAGCAGTTTTCTATGTGTGAGTGAGAATGATGTTCTTGAGTCTTTTTTCATATAATTGAATGATAAAATTCAAATTAAGTTTATATATATGTCTCATATTTTATTTTTAATATATTATTATGCATTATAAATACTTATGAAGGTGTGAAAAGTCAAAGGTTCTTGATTGGGTTTTGAAGCCTATGTGCAGTTCTAAGTAAACATATAAAAATGGTTGGTTTGAGGTCTTATGCCATATTTTGTGAAAAAAAATGAACATTATGATAAAAATAAATTCATTAATTTTATATCCATGTAATTTTATGATTATTTTATGTGTCAAATTTGAGTGTATGCTTCAGATTTTCAAGACAAACTTTCTAGCAATGAGAAGGCCTTATTGTGAGTAATCTCAATATGTGGTTCAAGGAGTGAGATGAGATAAATGATGTTTGGAACATAATGTGAGATTATAATTGGTCTAATTTAAGTTTTTATGAATTTTTTTATCCATTTATGGAGGCTCAAGATGTTCTAAGGTGGCCAAAGTGAAACATGTGCTTTGAGAAGGTTTAATTGCATTTGGTCTCTATTAGGCCTCATGGTGGTTTTGGCCATTAAGGGTAATGACTGACATATATAGTGGTTTTTTCAATTATTAAAACTATTTTTTTATTTATTAAAAATTTTATCCAATTATTAATATGTTTTTAGCTGACCAATATGGATAAGAGCAAGATTCAAGTATAAAGAGAAGGTATAATAGGCCTGATTGACTAGAAGATTGAGAATATGAATGAATGATATAGAGATTTGAAAAATAGGTAGAGGGATTTGATACCATAATATATTTGTGTTTAATATATCATTAATATCTAATTTTTTTTATACATGTGATGATCAAGGTCATATGACCTAATTCTACCAAGGGCTAGCTGAGAGAGAAGGCCCAATAGGCTATTTGAGAGAGATATAAGAGTGAAAAGAGAAAAATAAGGTGGTCATCTTAAATTTAGTGATAAAAATGTCTCAAAAGGTGATCATAGGTTTAAGGTATCTGATTTTTTGTTGACTTACCTAGGATTTTGGTGCCTCCTTGCAAGTTGGTGCTTTCTAAAGGACTAGTTGAGTTGGTGCTTGACTAGTGAAGGGTTGGTGCTCCTTGTGGGGTTGGTGCCTCAAATATTATTTAATTACTTATATGAATATATTACAAGATGTTTTTAAATTGGTTTTATCCCCAAATATGGTTTCTAACATATCCCCTATGTTCTTATGTTGTTTGCTTTTATATATGCTTGTTTATGCATTGGTTTATGTATGTATGTGAATGAATGCTTCATGGATTATAAGTCAAATTGAAGGATTTTTTTAAGGAAAATAATTTAACCCAACCCATTAATAGTTTTAATTATAACATTTGGTATCAGATCAAGTCATTTTAAGGAGGCCTAATATCTTAAAAGAGATCCTAAGCAAGCAAAGATGACCTATCAAGTGCAAGGTGGTTTCTCTACAAGCAAGGCTCTATTGTTTAATGGATATAATTATGATTTTTGGAGTGTTAATATGAGGAAATATTTTATTTCTTAATTTCATGATGTTTGGAAATCAGTTTTGGATGGATATATTGATCCTCCTATTCTTCCTATAGATGTAGTAGGTAAGAAGGCTAGTGATAACAATTCAAAATCAATGAATGGTATTATGTGTGGCCTATCATAGGTATAACTTGTGAAGGTGATGAACCTACTAAGGAAATGTGGGAAAATTTGAATAATATTCATGAGGGAGACTCTAAGATCAAGTTGTCTAAGTTTCAAACCCATAGAATATAGTTTGAAAGCCTAAGGATGAATGAAGATGAGACCATTATAGCCTACTTATTGAGGGTTGATGAAGTGGTCAACATCATAAGAGGCCTAGGCAAAGAATTTAAATAATATACTATTTTTCAAAAGGTTTTATGATCTCTAACTCCTAAGTTTTATTATAAAGTGTCTATCGTTGAAGATATGTAAGATCTATACAAGCTAGAGATAGATGGACTTCATGGCACCCTAACAACCTATGAGATGAGGATAAGTGAAGGAAGACTTGCAAAGAAGGAAGTTACATTCAAGGTAGAAAATAATTCAAAATAAAATAAGACACAAGGTAATAAAATCAAAGACAATGATGATTCTGATATTGATGATGATGAATTGATAGTTAAGTTTGCAAGAAAATTAAAAATAGGTTCAGGTAAATACAATGGTAAGTTGTCCATCAAGTGCTTTAATTATGGATACTTTGGACATTTTGATAACAAGTTCCCTCATAATAATAAAGAAAAATATGATGAAAATAAGTCCTATAGCTCTGATAAGAGAAAAAAATCTTTAAAAAGTATGATGACCAAAAGAATTTTTTCAAGAACAAAAAAATTTTTTACACCAAGGAAGATTGAAGCTCATCTAATGAGAGTGAGAGAAGTAATTATGTGATTGATCATAAATGTGATGGTCTTGATATCAATGAAGTTTTATTTATGGCTAAGGAATAAAACTATTCAAATCAAGAAGAGTCCATATGGATTGGAGGTGTTGTTGGTGATTTAGATGAAGAAGAAGATGAGGTGGATTTTGAGGCTAAGTTGATGAATACTATGGAATAACTGAAGATGGTGAAAAATAAGAATAAGGTGATGAGGTCTCTTATAAAATACTATGAGGAGAAAATCAACTTGTTTGAAGCTAGACTGAGAAACAACTCTAAGGAAGAAGAGGAAATAATCAAACATGTGGAGACTCAAATTGAGATTATGACTACACGCCTAAAGTCTAAAGAAGAAGAATGTGCAAGGTATGTAACTGAAGTGGATTCCTTGATAGCTAAGTTGGATCAAGCATCAAATAAGTTTAAGTCTTTTATGAAGTTTGAAAAGACTACCAATGATCTAGACAACATCTTGAGTAGTCAAAATATTTCTAAATATAAAAATAGGTCTTGGTTTTAATGGAGACCAAAAGAAGAACACTAATATGATCAATAAGATCAATGGTTAATCAAGGAATGATTGTGCTAGAATAATAAATACTATTCCTATCAAGTAACCTAATGTTATAAGGTATGATAATCCTTTCAATGGCTATTTTTATTCATGTAACCAATTTGGTCATAGAGCAAGGCATTGTAAAAGGCTCTCCATGAATGAATATACATGTAACTATGAAGAGAGTCATCATTCAATAGGTATGGTTCATGGTGTGTTTCCATAAAAAAGAATAGTGTGTTTCAATTATCAAAAGGTTGGTCATATTTAAAAGTAATGTAAGCATGGATTCTCAAGTCAAAATAAGAAAGTTGAGACCCCTAGAATGTAAGAAAGAAGACAAGACAGTGAGTGGAAACCAAAGGTAGTTAATGTGAATGATGACCAGTTTGCAAGTCCAAGTGGACTATTTGCCATGGTGAAACATAGTTTAGATGTAAAGAAGTGTCAAAAATTCTTCTTATCGTCTCATATTATGGATGAAGAATTCAATACAAATAAACCAAAGTATAATGTTGTTCAAATGGGATTGAAGAATTCAATCCAAAGAGGATCATGAATAAAGATCAGTCTAGTAAGGACATGGAGATTTGGGAATCTCTTGATTTTATGTTGTTCTAGGACCCTAGAGTAGAGTTGAATCCATTATGCTTCATGGAGATACTCAACTAGTGATTAAAATCATGAATTATACTTTTTCTTAGGGGGGAGATTTATGTTCTTTGTTGACATTCAGATCCAAGGTTTAGTCAAGAGTATATTGGAGGTGTGATCATAAGATATGGGTCATAAAGAGTTTATATGATGACTTGGTAAAACTAAGTCATAGTCATGATAGTGTCTGAATATATCATGGAGAAAAGGGGAACCAATCATGATCCAATATTAGGTGTGTTTTTTTAGGTCTAAGGATCAAATAGTTGACAAGAAGATGACCTTTGATCATTAATGTCAAAGGGGAGAAAGTTCTAGTTTAGGAGAATGATCCGTTTGAATAAAATATAGCTAGAGAAGATGTGAATGATCAGCTTTGATTAAGTTTTTTTCATCAATGAAAAAGGGGGATATTTTTGAGGTATGTTCCTTCTATTAGTGTTAAGGCATTGATGTTGTCATTAATGTCAAAGTCAATATGGATGCCATTAATGTCAAGGTCAAAGTTAAAGCCATGCATGGTGAAGTGATACATGAAGGTAACCTATTATCTCTTTATTGAGAGAGAATTTGAAGGCAACATGGTAACTTTTATGAGTTTTATGACATGTTTCAAGATTAAGATACAAGGTAAGCATGTTGTTGAAGTAATAGGTGTCTTCAAAAGCCTAGTCTAGCCCTATGAGAAAGTGTATACATAAATCATAATAAATCCTAGTGAATTATGTTAGTATAGGCATTATAAAATGTATATAGCTTTTTAAACATTTAAAAGAGGCAAAGAAGCTTTCATAATAGTTCTAAGGTCAGTTCTGAGGCTTAGTCCTTACATGAAGAAACCTAGTAAGAAGGCATAGGCCTGATAGCATGATGAGGTGAACAATCTAAGGCTTGAGAGAATAATATTATAATTGTATGATAATGGTATGAAGTTTTATAACATGATTATTATGTGTTGAGATTAGTACAATAGGTTTCAAGGTGTGTTCAAGGTCTAAGTATGGCTTATAGGTTTAGGTATAATGAACAAAGAGACCTAGTATGGCTTAACGAGGGACCAAGTTTAGTTCCCAATATTTCATATCTCATAAGAGATTTTTTAGAGGTGTGATAGGTTATGTCAAGTATTTTTACCAAGTTTTATGTCAAATCCTAAAGGAAAAAACATGAAAATTGGTGTTGAGGTTGTTTATGTGCATAGAATGGGATGTTGTAGACCCGAGAAGGATTTTATTATGCTCATTGGAAGGTGAAACCTTTGCATGAGGATCAAATAATTTCATGATATTTATATAAGGTTCCTATATTAAATATCTTGTCATTGGTTTTGGAGTTGAGGGGTAATCCTTTATGAATGATTGCTAAGAATGGAAAGCAGTCAAAACCCTCCTAAAACCCTCATAATGACCCAATATAAAATATCTTGTTTGAAATGGATAAAAATGGATTTTATGAACTATTTTTATTATTATATCATGTATAATACTCTCCTAGGTTTCTCTAGGTGGCATTGGTCTGTCAAAAGAGTGAATGGAAGCTACAAGAAGCCCCTTAGTTCTCAGAGTTTTGATGTAACAGGTAGAGTTGACTAGGTAAAATCATGAAAATTATTGTATGATGATGTTTGATAATTATATTTTATAATAATATAATTTTATAATAAGGTTTCATACCTTAAATTTGTTAAACTAGTCATGGAAGTTGACCTATCACTAAACAGGCCTGATGAGGAAGACAATGAGAAAACTAGGCAGAAGTGAGAATAAGATTAGGGATGGGTTGTAATAGATTAGGGATGGATAAAAATTAATGGGGTAATTTTTTAATACCTATATTACCTTCCCCCTTGAAAATAATTTTTTTTAATGCTCATATACAAGCAAAAAGTTGTTCTCAAAGTGATATGTCTAACATAGTGAGGTCTGTGTAGGGTGAAGACATGAGATTGGTATACAATCCCAATATTTATATTAAAACATGTAATATATATATTTAAATATGTTATAATTATGTTTATGGATCATCTAAACCCATTTTAATATTCATAAAATGTTCACACATGTGTTCTAAGTCTTGGTTTTCACAACTATGTTTTTGGAGCTACAGATAGTTTTCTATGTATGAGTGAGAATGATGTTCCTAATTAATTTGTTTAGTATGGTATTTATATGAATTTATTATCATTTATATAAATTTTATCTTATTACATAATTCATTAATGACAAAGTGATAGGTTCCAAGTGGATTTGAGAGTGCATATCATGTGTGTAGGTCTTTAAGGTGTTAACCATGTTTGGGGGGTCAAATGAGGTGTAAAAAGTGCTTAGGGTAATTTTGGAAGTGAAATTAATTCATTTTATTATTCTTGTGAAGGTATAGGTTATCCTAGTCAACTTGGAAAAACTTCCTAAGTAAGTAGATTGATGACATCAAAATTCACACATGTGAAGGTGTTATAAGAAAGTGGTCACATGGGTTTGTTCAGATTTGTGTTTAGATCATGTGTTTAAAATTTTAGGTCTTCACATGATGATTATAAAATGTTATGTTATTTAAAATTTTGTCTCCTAATTATATTTCACTAGTTTCCATAGTCAAATTTGCATTATGTAGTGACCGTTGGAATTCAAATATTTGAATTTACAAATAAAAACTAGTCAGTAGTATTTTGTCTATAAATTTTGATAATTGATGAGTTTGATGGTGGTGTAAAAATAAAATTGGTATATGACTTCAAGGGATATATATTAAAATTGAATAGGATATTTTAATTTTCATACAATTGAATTTATTTCATGGGAGAGTTGACTTTATTGACTATGTTTTTTCTGAATAAACTAGAGTGCAAATAAATGATTGTAGAAGTCAAAATAATGATCAAACTTTGTTTGTATAAAAATAAAAAATGAATTATACTCAATGTATATAATCCTAAAAGTGGTTTTGAGTTTTTAATGTCTATATAGGTGTATTTAATTCATGTCAAAGTTGACTTTTATTGACTGTAATTATTATAGGTATGAGTAGGTTTCTTGTAGTGGTGTTTATGAGAGTTTGGAGGATAAATGAAGGTTTATTATTGATTGTATGTTGTTATTTAGTTATTTATATTTAAATACATATGTGTATTGTGATTTTAAAATTTATATGCATTTATTTTAAGCCTCATTTTTGAAGACAGTGTTTTTGGGCTAATTAGGCCTTATAGGTCTTTAAGGCCTAATGGAGGTTTATGGGTATAATTGAATGTTTTGATATTTATTAAGCATGGAGGATGATCATAAAATATGAAATTAAATTATTTTAAATGGTTTGAGTCATTTTTAAGTTCCATATGGATCATAGTGTCTCAAGGTATTCCATGAAGTTGAATTAGGTCTCCATGGGACCTATTGAAGGCTTGAGGGTTAAAAGAGGTTTCATAAGGTGAGAAATTTGGAGTGTTGAATGGATTTTTAAGAATAGATAAGGTTTTGAGGACATTATTTTAATTTTTTTATAAGGGTTACATCTTTGGTTAAGGGCTATTGGTATCTCTAAGTGTAATATGTGGTCTAATGGAGGGATAATTGTAGAGGTCTTGATTAAGCCTAGTGTGTTGTTTTGAGCCATTCAAAGCATGGCTGACCTAATGATATTGATGTATATTTTATGTAACATGTACAAGTATATATTTTTATTTTCATCAAATCATGTAAATTATTATGTCTGACCAAGTGGATGGTGATCATGAAGGCTCTATAAAGAGCATAAACAAAGATGAAGGTTTCTAGTGTTGATAAGCGAATAATACAGAAGGGTGGGCATGATTGGTGGATATATTAAAGAGAATATAAGTGTGAGTCATATATATGTGACATCAAGGTCATATTTTTTATGTTATAATATTTTTCTTATATATTTTAATATTGAGTATGAGTGAAGAGGTGTAGAGTGATCCAAAAGGTTATTTTGGATACATTGCTTATGAGTTAGCCAATTGAAGAGTGAAGTGAATGGTATGAGAGGTTTATATAATTGTTTTATGGAATTAAAATAATAATAATAACATTTTGACCATGTCATGAATATCAGACAATGGTTTTGAATGTTGTGATCTATTGGATTGCATGTTTCAAAGTTAGGCCTATTTGTCTAATTGAGAGTTGTAAAAGAGGAAGAGGCTTGTATGAGGTATAAAGGTAGGTTTTCAAGTGTTATAGAAATATAATTATATCATAATGTGTATAATAAATCATATAATATCTGGATATTATTTTTTAGGTGATTGATTTGGTTCTTGATTACCTAGGGGGTTGTAGCCTCTTTACTAGTTGGTGCTAATTAAAGGTCTAGTGGGTGCTTGACCAAATTGAGGGGTGGGTGATCCTTGATTAGTTGGTTCTGATATTAATTGAATAAATAATTTATATGATAGTATAACAAATCTTATTTCAAGTGTGTTTTCTCCCCATGAGGGTTTCCCACATAATTCATGTGTTATGTGCTTTGATCTTGCATTATTTTCTTTGTTCATTGCAATGAATGGTTTATATGCTTTATGAATGCTTATGTTGAATGGTTAAGAGCTTGAATATTTGTAATTTAATTTTATTTGATTACATAATTTATTCACACCCCACTTAGTGATTTTGCTTTCAATAATTGGCATCAGAGTAGGTCCTTCAAGAAGGCTTGACAGTTAGGAAGGTGGTCCTTAAAGCACAAAATGGCTAAACAAATAAGGAAATAAAATCAAGAACTGAGGTATATTCATAAGTATTATGAGGATAATAATTATACCTTGAATATTTACATGGTCAATAGTATGAGAAGGATATTAAGGATCTCAAATTTTAGTTAAAAGATGTTAATGTAAGGATAAGTTCTATGGAGGTTCTTAAGGAGAAGGTATGTATATTTAACTCTAATGTAGCCTTAAAAATAAAAAAGGTTAATATGAATATTAATTATATTAATAATTATTTATAGGTTTAAAATTCAAATCTGATGTCAAATAAGGCCGAATGTGATCAATTAAAAACTGAGCTAGGCTCCTTAAAGGTTGAGCATGAGAAACTAGTGGTCAAAATGAGCAAGGTTAAGCAAGAGGAATTAGATCAGATCAAGAAGGATGATATAATTAATAACAAGGTGATAATAATATAAATTCATACCAATGACATGAGCATTGTTAATTCATTTCATAATCAATGTTATGCTTACAATCAGTTTGGTCACATTGCAAGAGATTGCAAAAAGAGAGGTAACCTGTCAAAAGGAGATAACAACCATCATCAAGCAAAAGGTATGGATGATATTATTTATTTTAGGTGTCATAGATTTTTCATATTCAAAAATATTTTAATAATAGGTTGAATGAGTTCTCAAGGCAAAACAAGTTTTATGGAGCTGTTAGTATGCAAGGAAAAGGTCATACATGGTTATGGAGACCTAAGACTATTAAGAGAGATCAAATTGAGACCAAAGATGAATTGGTTGTTGAGAATATTAATATATATGGTTTTTATTATATGGTAGATATGAAGGAAATTTAATAATACTATTTATCAAGGTGTGTTGACAAGGGAGTCAAAGAGAAGATGGATGAGCCAATCAAGCCTATGAGGAGGCTTAGGAAAGACAAGCAAACTAGTGAGAGTATGAAGACTTGGAAATATCCTAAGTTTTGGGTGTTCTAAGTTCCTTAGTATGTGAGGTGTCTATATTAGGCTTCATATAGGTATTGATAAATTATTTGAAGCATTATAGAATGGTGTTATAAGGTTGATAAGTGAGAGACTAGTCAATGGGTTAAGGTATGTTCTTTGCCTTTATATGCATATAAGTTGAGTATGGATTATTTCATTTGGTTTCAAGATTTTAAAATCTATATATCACCTATTTAGAGATATGAGAAGTTATTTGAATGTATAAATTTGTTTATATAAAAATATATTAATTTGAGTGTCCTTGGTTGGCATAAGGGTTCTAATACAAGAAACCTTTGACATGGTATATCTTACATTGTACAATGAGTTGGGTCACCAAAATTGGTTATAAATTGTAAAATTATGATTTAAAAGTGTTTAATGAGTTTATGGTGTGATAGAGGTAGTTTCTTGGTGTAAAGGTATAATAATTTCAAGTTATGTATCTTTGTTTGTAATATACCTCTTTGAAGTGACCCAGGAGAGGAGTATCTTTTATTGTGCAAGAGAGAGGTCCTTGAAGGGATAAGCTTGTGAAGTTAATTTCTTATTGAAGTAGAATTAATTTATGATTTCAATCATATTTCATCCATAGATGGCTTAATGAGGCAACTTATTGAGGTTGGTAGCTTGAAAGAGCTCTTATAGGCATGGATTCAGGTAAGTTTGGTTGCTTTTGAGCATGTTCTTATTAATTAGATCAGTTTTTGATGTTTGATTCATATGAGAAGTTTTTTATACCATTTAAATAGTTTATTTGGGAAAAATAATATCATCATTTGATTTAGTTATCTCATAAAGGATGTTGGATAGTTGTGGTAGCCTGTGTAGATGAAGATGTTTCCATTCAAGGTATGTTCTTGTAAGAGAGTTTGCTTGTATATGTTTGAAATATTTTGGTTTTGTTCAAGTGGAATATGGATTTAGGGAGAGATAATTCATGTTTATTGAGTATTATTTGAATTTTGGGAATGTTTTCTATAATCTAAGAATCACAGAACAATTCAAATAGAGGTATGTTTTCTTCAATTGATAATATGCAAGGTATGCATAGAGTGAGGGGGAGCATATGTGAGATGTTTCATTTACAAGGAGATTATGGTGTTTAGTATGGTTTTAGAATAGGTTACATGATATGATCATGATTTTAGGGGGATATTTATAGCTCTATGAGTAGCTTGTTAGGTCCAAGGATCAAGTTGGCATGTTGAGGAAGAGACACTTTGTCATTAATGTTAAAGGGGGAGAAAGATCAGAATAAAGGAATCATTCACTTTGGGAGAGAGAATTCTAAAAGGTGTTTTCCATAAATTAAAAAGGGGGATATTTTTTATCATGGTCTTGAGATGCATTGATTGTCATTGATGTCAAGGTGATCTTAGTACATAATGCATTAATGAAAAAGTGATAGGTTCCAAGTGGATTTGAGATTGCACATAATGTGTGCAAGTTTTTAAGGTTATTGACCATGTTTAAGGGGTAAAATTAGGTGTAATAATGGCTTGGGGTATTTTTTTAAGTGAAATTAATTCATTGGAGTAGTCTTATGAAGGTCTAGGTTATCCTAGTCAACTTGGCATAACTTCCTAAGGAGATTGATGACATCAACATTCATAGGTGTGAAAGTGTCAGAAGAAAGTGGTCATATGGGTTTGTTCATATTTATGTCTAGATAATGTGTTTAAATTTATGGTATTACAAAGTTGGTCTCCCAAGCATATTTTACTAGTTTCCATACATAGTCAAATTTGCATTATGAAGTGACCATTGGAATACAAATATTTGAATTTATAAAGAAAAACCAATCAGTAATATTTTTCTTATAAATTATGAAAATGGATGAATTTTATGGTGGTGTAAAAATCAAATTGGTATAAGAATTAAATGGATATCTATGAAAATTTATTAGGAGGTTTGATTGGTTGTATAAGTGCATTTATTACATGTGAGAGTTCATTGTTGTTGAAAATGTTTTCTTTTAAGAAACCAGAGTGCAAATAAATGATTATATAAGTTAAAATATTTATCAAACATTCTTGGTATAAAAATAAAATAGTAATTATACTCCATGTAGATCATCCTCAAAGTTATTTTGTGTTTTTAATGTCTGTACAAGTGTAGTTATTACAGGTCAAAGTTGACTTTAATTGACTGTAATTATTGAGGTTTGAGTAGACTTTTTACAGTGGTGTTTATGAGCCTTTGGAGGCTAAATGAAGGTGTCTTATGGATTGGATGTGTTTCTTAGGTATTGATATTTCCATCCATATTTGGATTGTGCTTGGAAATTTTATATGTAGTTAGTTTGAGCCTCATTTGTGAAGATAGTATTTTTGGGCTAATTATGCCTAATAGGTCTTTAAGGCCTAATGGAGGTTTATGGGTATAAGTGCAAATTTTAATGTTTCTTAATCATGGAAGATGATCATAGAGGATGAAAATAAAGTATTTTAAATGGTTTGAGACATTGGTAAGGGCTATATGGACCATAGTGTCTCAAGGTGTTTCATGAAGTTGAATTAGGTCTTCATGGGACCCATTGAAGGCTTGAGGGATAAAAGCAGTTTCATAAGGTGAATGAGTGACTTAAAGTTTTAAATGGATTTTTATGAATATATAAGGCATGTATTACATTTTATTAAAGTTTTTAAAATGGTTCCATATTTGGTTAAGGTATATTGGTATCTAAGTGTAACATGTGGCCAAATGGAGGGCTAATTGCTTAGGTATTATTTAAACCTAGTGTGTTGTTTTGAGTCATTTGAAGCATGGCTGACCTAATGAGATTAATTTATATTGTATGTAATGTGTCCAAATATATATTTTTATGTTTATCCAATCATGTAAAGTGCTATATCTAACCAAGTAAATGGTGATCATGAAAGCTTTATAAAGAGCATAAATAAAGATGAAGGTTTTTAGTGTTGATAAGTGAATAATAGAAAAGGTTGAACATGATTGGTGGATATATTGAAGAGAAGAGAAGTGTGAGTGATATGTATTTGACCTTAAGGTAATATTTATTATGTTTTAAAAATGTTATTTTATATTTTAAGATTGATGATGACTGAAGAGGTGTAGAGTGATATAAAAGGTTGTTTTGGATACATTGCTTGTAAGTTAGACAATTGAAGAGTGAAGTGAATGGTATGAGGGGTTTTTATAAGTGTCTAAGGGCATGAAAATCATAAAAATAACATTTTTATCATGTCATTAATATTATACAATGGTTTTGAAGGTGATGAGGCATTGGATTTCTTGTTTCAAATCTAGATATGCCTATTTATCTAGTTGAGAGTTGTAAAAGAGGAAGAGGATTGTATGAGGTAGAAAGGTAGGTTTTTAGGTGTTAGATAAAGATAATTATATAATTAGGTGTATAATACAACAAATTAGATGTGGATATGGAGGTGATTGATTTGGTGCTTTATCACCTAGGGGGTTGTAGCCTCCTTACTAGTTGGTGATAGCTAAAGGTCTAGTGGGTGTTTGACCAAATGAGGGGTGGGTGATCCTTGATCATTTGATGCTGATATAAATTGATGAAATATATTTTTAATATATTAGTCCAAATCTTTTTTCAATTTAATTTTCTCCCCCATAAGTGTTTCTCACATAATTCATGTGTTATATGCTTTGGTCTTTCATTATTTTCTTTGTTCATTGTAATGAATGGTTTATATGCTTTATGAATTCTTATGTCAAATGGTTAAGAGTTTGGAATTGAATTTTATTTTATTATTTCATTGATTAACACCCCCCCCCCCTTAGTGATTTTACTTCCAACAATTAGTATCAGAGCAGGGCCTTCAGGAAGGCTTGACAACTAGGAAGGTGGTCCTTGAAGCACAAAATGGCTAAGCAAATAAGGAAAGAAAATCAAGAATTGAGATCTATGGATAAGTATTATGAGGATAATATCTGTACCTTTAATATTTACATGGTAATAATGGCTCAAGAGGATGAGAATGCTATTAATAATTTCAAATTTTAGTTAGAAGATGTTAATGTAAGGATAAGTTCTATGGAGGTTGTTAAGGAGAAGGTATATATCTTTAAATCTAATGTATCCTTAGAAAGAAAAAAAGTAATTCATGATCTTAAGAATTATTTAGAGGTTTAAAATTCAAGTTTGAGGTAAAATAATCCTAAGTGTGATCAATTAAAAACTGAGCTAGGCTCGTTGAAGGTTGAGCATGAGAAACTAGTGGTCAAAATGAGCAAGGTTGAGCAAGAGGAATTAGATCAGGTCAAGAGCATGAATAAAAAGGTGAGAATATAATAAATTCAGCCTAATTCCATTATTTTTATCAATTTATCTCATAATCAATGTTATGCTTGCAATTAGTTTGGTCACATTGTAAAAGATTGTAAAAGGAGAGGTAACCTATCAAAAGGAGATAACTACCATCATCAAGAAAAATTTATGAATGATATCATTTTTTTTAGGTTTCATATATTTTTTCATATTAAAAATTATTTTAATAATAGGTTTAATGAGTTATCAAGGAAAAATAAGGTTTTTGGAGCTCCTAGTGTGCAAGGAAAAGGTCATACATGGATATAGAGACCTAAGACTATTAAGAGAGATAAAATTGAGACCATGGATGAATTGGTTGTTGAGAATATTAGTCAAGATGGTTTATTTTATATGGTATCTATGAAGGAAATAAAATAATACTATTTATCAAGGTGTGTTGACAAGAGAGTCAAAGAGAAGATGGATGAGACAATCAAGCCTATGAGGAGGCTTAGGAAAGACAAGCAAACTAGTGAGAGTATGGAGACTTGGGAATCTCCTAAGTTTGGGTGTTCTAATATCCTTGGTATGTGAGGTGTCTCTATTGGGATTCATATAATCATTACTAAATCATTTAAATCATCATGGAATGGTGTTGCAAGGTTGATAAGTAATAGACTAGTCAATGGGTCAAGGTATGTTCTTTGCCTTGATATGCATATAGGTTGAGTATGGATTTTTTAAATTGGATTAAATATTTTAAAATATGTATATCACCTTATCAGATATATGAGAAGTGATTTTAATTTATAAATTTTTTTTATAAGAATATCTTACTTTGAGTCTCCTTGGTTGGTATAAGGGTTCTAATACAAGAAACCCTTGACATGGTATATCTTGGATTGTATAATGAGTTGGGTCACCAAACTTGGTGAGAAAGAATACAATGATGAAATAAAAATGTTAAATGAGTTTATGGTGTGATATAGGTAGTACCTTGGTGTAAATTTATGATAATTTAAAGTTATGTATCTTTGTTTGCAATGGACTTCTTTGAAGTGACCTAGGAGAGGAGTATATTTTCTTGTGCAAGAGAGAGGTCATTAAAGGGATAAGATTATGAAGGTAAGTTCATATTTCATTAGAAGGAATGTATTAATGCAATCATATTTCATCCATAGATGGACTAATGAGGTAGCTTATTCAGGTTGGTAGCTTGAAAGAGATCTTATAGGCATGGATTTAGGTGAGTTTACTTATTTTTAGAATGTTTTTATTGTTCAAATTAGTGGTGGTTATTTGATTCATATGTGAAGGTTTTTAGACTATTTAAAGAGATTATTTGGGGCAAATAATATCAGCATTTGATTCAATTGTCTCATAAAGGATGTTGGATAGATATGGTAGCCTATGTGTGGATGAAGATGGCTCAATTCAACATATGTTCTTGTAAGAGAGTTTGTTTGTATATATTTGCAATAATTTAGTTTTGTTCAGGTGGAATATGGAGTTAGGGGGAGATAAATTAAGTTCCTTGAAGATTATGTGAAGTTTGATCATGTTTTTTATAAGCTAAGAATCAAGGAGTAATTCAGATAGAGATATGTTCTCTTTAATTGATAATATACAAGGTATGCATAAAGTGGGGGGGAGCATATGTGAGATGTTTCAATTCCAAGGATATTTTGGAATTGATTATAGTTTGATAACAAGTTATATGATATGATCATGATTTTATGGGGATATTTCTATCTCTATGAATAGCTTTTCAGGTCCAAGGATCAAATTGGCATGTTGACGAAGAGACACTTTGTCATTAATGTCAAAGGGGGAGAATGATTAGAATGAAGGAGTTGTTCACTTTGGGAAAGATCATTCTAAAAGTTGTTTTCCATAAATTACAAATGGGGATATTTTTGAGGATGGTATTGAGATGTTTATTGTCATTGATGTTAAGGTGATCTTAGTACATAATGCATTAATGATAAAGTGATAGGTTTTAAGTGGATTTGAGAGTGTATATCATGTGTATAGGTCTTTAAGATGATTGACCATGTTTGATGGGTTAAATGGGGTGTAAGTATCTCTTAGGTTATTTTAGGAAGTGAAAGGAATTCATTGGAGTAGTCTTGTGAAGGTCTAGGATATCGTAGTCAACTTGGTAGAACATCCTGAGTAAGTAGATTAATAACATAAACATTAACATGTGTGAAGATTTAAAAAGAAAGTGGTCATATGGGTTTGTTCATATTTTTTCCTAGATTATGTGTTTCAAATTTTAGGTCTTGACATGATGTATGGAAAAAGTTATTGATAGTAAAAATTTGGTCTTTCAGACAAATTTCACTAGTTTTCATACATAGTCAAATTTGCATTATGAAGTGACCGTTGGAATTAAAATATTTGAATTTACAAAGAAAAATTAGTCAGTAATATTTTTCTTATAAATTTTGATAATGGATGAATTTTATGATAGTGTAAAAATCAAAGTGGTAGAGGAATTCAATGGATATCCAAGAAAATTGATTAGGAGGTTTGACTAGTTGTATAATTGCATTTATTGCACGTGAGAGTTCATTGTTATTGATTGTGTTTTTTATGAATAACTAGAGTGTAAATAAATGATTGTATAAGTAAAAATATTGATCAAACCTTGTTTTTATAAAAATAAAAAATTAATTATACTCCATATATATCATCTTAAAAGTGATTTGGAGTTTTGAATGTTCATACAAGTTTAATTATTGTAAGTTTAATTATTGTAGGTCAAAGTTGATTATAATTATTGCAGGTCTCAGTTAGCTTCTTGAAGTGGTGTTTATGAGCCTTTGGAGGATAAATGAAGGTGTCTTATGGATTGGATGGTGTTCCTTAGGTATTGATATTTCCATCCATATGTAGATTGTGCTTGAAAAGTTTATATGCAGTTAGTTGGTGCCTCCTTGCATGTTGGTTCTTGTTAAAGGACTAGTTGAGTTGGTGCTTGACTAGTGAAGGGTTGGTGCTTCTTGTGGTGTTGGTGCCTCACTAAATCTTGATTCATTACTTATAGTACTATAGTCTAAGATGTTTTTTATTGGGTGTTATCCCCCAAGAGGGTTTCCCACATATCTCATATGTTCTTATGTTGTTTGATTTTATATATGTTTGTGTAGTCATATAAAATATGAAATTGGATGACTTAAGAATGTCTAATGACACCCAATCCATAGGGATTCCTACTTGCTTAAAAAAAATTCTAGGCTATTCTTTCACTGATTCCCAATCATCCACAACCTTTTGGACTTAACCCTTTGTTGACCCAATTTTGTCCCTCAGGCAAAATCTCGGTCACCTTCTACACCTGCTTTGCATGGCCAGTCATTTCAAGTTACAAGGTCTGCCTTCAGGGTTCGATAGCTCTGTTTCAGAGCATTGGCTCATTGGCCTAGTTCGTTGGCATTCACAGTATCAAGAGGCAGAGTCTTCAAATGTTCACAAGAAGAAGGGAAAAAACTGGGGCGTTTGACACTTAGCAAAAAAGGAAGGGCAGACAAAATGCAAAGGGTAGTAGAATTACTGCACACAACACGGGCAGGTAAAAAGAGACCCCCTACACACAATGCAAAGGGTGGAAAAATCACCGCCCATAATGCCGGCAGAGAAAAAGAGGCCACTAACATCGGCTGACATCGGCAAAACTACCGCCATCGGCATCTTACATAGGCCAACGTCGGCAAAACCGTCGTGGTCAGTAGCTTATCGGCTGATGTCGGCAGAAGTCCTACATGTAATCCACTATAGCGGGTGGCAAATTTGCCACCCACAACATGAGGCAGCAAAAAACACTTGCAAAACACAGAAAAAAACCTGCCCAGCCGCCAGAGGAGAAGACTAGCACGTAAAACGAGGCAATAAGCATGGTCTTGGCAGACTTATGACATCATCAATAGTGTTTTTTCACTCTTTCTAATGAGACTCCTCTTGGCTTTTCTCTATAAATGGGCAGACTTGTTCATTTATCAGGAGATCTTCCCCAATTTTGTAAAGAGCACTACTCTCCAAATTTTCCACCTGAATCAATAAGACAGTTTTTACCTCTATTTGGATGGATCTTTTTGTGTATGCATTGAATGTTAATATGTGTCTAGTCATTGTCTCTTGATGCTCTCACAAGTTTAACACCAGCAAACCTGTGATCTACAAAGCGCCACTGTCTGCTGCTGCCAGGAGTAAAGTTCTATTTTGGAGGTATAAAACAGGTGAGGTCACTTACAGTGTGTATTTCTTAGCACCTTGGTGAGTCCCTGTTTCTTGTGATTTCCATAAGAACCTCCCTGTCATCCCAGAGACCTGGTCTTTTCTGCCAGATCTGAGTGTATGTATGTTTTTCCCTAATCCTGAGTGTGGATGTGGAAGGTCAACCTGTTTTTGGTGTATCACCTCTTTTAGAGTAGGCTGTTTGTTTTCATGCTTTTTCTCTATCTCTTTTCATCCCCCCTAGTATACCTATATACCTATACTTTTGCACTACCTAGAACAAACAAGATACATCAGAGGGAACTAGCCCATATCTAGAGACTCTCCTCTCCTGCGTCACCGTCCCATAGGCGAGAGAGGGGTTTCCATGTTGCAGGGAGAGGGCAGGAATCCATTTTCCTACCGCAGGGTGCACTTTCTAGTGTCAACAGTTTTGGCACGCCTGGTGGGACTAGTTTTTTAACTCGGTAGGGTTGCAGGATTGATGCTGGTCCTATTACAGTAGATCAAATTTTTTCCTTCAACATCTGGTGACTCCGAGTAAATCCACTGGTTAAGCAGCCTGGTGCCATCAGAAATCATCCATTTCTTGTATGTATACTTCTTTTTCACAAAATCATGGATTTTGTTCTCCTTCATATAATATCGATCAGACTCAAAATATTTATGGAATCCCCTCAAGTGGCTCTCCTAGTTGCCCTGCAACTATAAGGGAGATGGCGTTGGAATTTGTGAGACAGACAAAAAAAATTGACAGGCTGGAAGAGTAGTACAAATATCAGCAGGAGCTGATGTATAAAGAGGAGTGCCTGTTTAGGCAAGTGCAGGCCATACAATCCATGAAGGAAGAGGTGCCAAAATGGAGAAATCCGTCTTTTCAAGGCAGTCAGCCTTGTGTGCCCCCTCCTACCCTGAAGAAAACCCCCTCTTTTGCACCAAATCCATTTTATCAAATTGCACTTGCTCACTCCAACTCATCAAATACAGTTGCTCCCAATCCCGTACGCCTGGCTTTCCAACACCAAATGGCATCAGAGCAACCTCCCATGGAGATCAATCTTTTCAACTCCTTAGATCAGGAATCTTCCATTGAGAAAAGTACCACTAGCCAGCACGTCCCTCCTCCAACGCATCAACAACGTTTTCCTCACATTCCCCAACCTCCCCAAGTCCTCCAGCATAGTGTACAGATTCTGGATTGGAGGAAGGAATGCCAAGGACCAGCTCAGAGCTTTGAAGAAGATCATGCTAGCCACCTCCAAGAAAGACTCTTCCAAGAAAACCTAGCCAGACAAATTGAAAACTTAGAGGCTAGGATGAAGCTACTCCTTGAAAGGGAGTTAATTTTTTCAGACCTTACGGAAGAGCCTCAGGACCTCGTGGAGAACAAAGTTGCTGCCTATTCACAGGAGCAGAATTCAAATTCAGAGATCCTGAATTAGGGGAAGACAGTGGAATCATGGGGCAGCAAAGAGGAAGAAGAAAAGCAAGGTTTTTCTCAAAACCTTGAAGAAGCTGAAGCTGTGCCTCCCTGTGATGATGCTGGCAGCCTCCAGGAAAACCTTTTCCAAGAAGATCTGAGTAGGAGAATTATAGAGTTGGAGTCTAAAAAGGAATTCCTCAGCCAATGTGTGGTGGACAGTTCAGACCAAATAGCACATTTCATGCCTGAACACACCCCACCTACACATTTCTAAGAGAGTTATCAGGCCGTGCCTGATATAGATGAAGTACTAATTAAGTGGAGAGAGGAGAATCATTCAATTCTAGCTCAAGGACTGTTCCCTCTTCCACCTGCTTTCTCCACTTCACCCCTTCTCAAGGAAGAAACTATTTTTCAAGAGGCAGGAGAGGAACAAAAGATCCAATCTGCAATCCTTCAGGAGGTTGTCATGAGCGACAGCAAAGAAGAAATCATCATTGATGCCCCTTGTGAAGACCTTATCAATAGTGGAGAAGATGCAGGGCTTGCGTATATGCAGATGTTCCAGCAATTTGAAGAGGAACAAATGCGTGGTAAGCCCTCTTCTCCTCTGGTCAATGAACTTCCTTACTGTATTGATGAGGATGACTACATTAAAGAACCTGAGTTAGAGGAGGATCAGGAGGATATTTTTGAAAATCTAGAGAACCTGATCAGCAAAGAGGAAAAGGGGAAGTCTGTCTTCATGGAGGAATACCTTGAAGAACTAAACTTTAAATAGATAAGTGATGTTCTATGGGATGAGCAATCATTTTGTGAGCCCCTTTTAGACATTACCACATTTGCCCTTCTTCAAGAAGGCCAAGAGGAAGTAGAGGGAAACAAATCAGAGCATGATACATTGCAGAAGAATTGTGCAGATCAGAAGGCTTACGGTGATAAACTAACAGTAATTGATTTCTTGGTGAGGGGCACCAATTTGAGGGACTAGCATCCAACAGGCCTCCTGGAACAATCAGAATACGTATATATTGGAGGCATGTTTGATTTTGATCCCCTTGATTTCCAGCCAACTCAGGTGACAGGCAGGAAGAGCAAGTCACCAAATCTCATTTTCTTTCAGCTACTTTCCTATCACAATAAGTCTTTTCGCCAGGAAGGGGACTTAAGAAATTTTCCTTTCGATCCAGGAGGGATGCGAACATTCCTGGTTAGCTGTATATAATAGTTTGCTTTCAATTGTTTTCCCTATTTTCCCTAAGTGCAGTTTGCACAGTTAGTTGTTTTTAGGCTTGTGTGTTTTCCTTCATTTGTGGGGGTAAATTCTATGTATTTGATTCTGGGATCTTCAAATCTGTTGTGAACTCTCTTCAAAGTTACCATCCAGCTCCGCACCCAATGGATATTTAGAGGCAACTGGGTTCTAAGCATAGCAGGCACGCTTACCCTGTGAGTCACCAATTTGTTGACCCAATTTTGTCCCTCAGGCAAAATCTTGGTCACCTTCTACACCTTCTTTGCATGGCCAGTCATTTCGAGTTGCAAGGTTTGCCTTCAAGGTTTGACAGCTCTGTTTCAGAGCATTGGCTCATTGGCTTAGTTCGTTGGCATTCACAATAGCAAGAGGCAGAGTCTTCAAACGTTCACAAGAAGAAGGGAAAAATTTGGGGCGTTCGACACTTAGCAAAAAAGGAAGGGCAGACAAAATGCAGAGGGTGGTAGAATCACCACCCACAACACAAGCGGGTAAAAAGAGACCCCCTACACGCAATGCAGAGGACAGCAAAATCACCGCCCACAATGCCGGCGGAGAAAAAGAGGCCACTAACATCGGCCAATGTCGGCAAAACTGCCGCCATTGGCAGCTTACATAGGCCAACGTCAGCAAAACCACCACAGTCGGTAGCTTATCAGCCAATGTCGACAGAAGTCCTACATGCAATCCACTGCAGCGGGTGTCAAATTCACCGCCCACAACATGAGGCGGAAAAAAACACTTGCAGAACACAGGAAAAAACTTGCCCAGCCACCAGAGGAGAAGACTAGCATGCAAAACAAGGAAACAAGCATGGTCTTGGCAGACTTATGACATCATCAATAATGTTTTTTCACTCTTTCCAATGAGACTCCTCTTGGATTTTCTCTATAAATGGGCAGACTTGTTCATTTATCAGGAGATCTTCCCCAATTTTGTAAAGAGCACTGCTCTCCAAATTTTCCACCTGAATCAATAAGATAATTTTTACCTCTATTTGGATGGATCTTTCTGTGTATGCATTGAATGTTAATCTATGTCTAGTCATTGTCTCTTGATGCTCTCATAGGTTCAACACCAGCAAATATGTGATCTACAAAGTGCCACTGTCTGCTGTTGCCAGGAGTAGAGTTCTATTTTGGAGGTATAAAATAGGTGAGGTCACTTACAGTGTGTATTTCTCAGCACCTTGGTGAGTCCCTGTTTCTTGTGCTTTCCATAACAACCTCCCTATCATCCCAGAGACCTGGTCTTTTCTGCCAGATCTGAGTGTATGTATGTTTTTCCCTGATCCTGAGTGTGGATGTGGAAGGTCAACCTGTTTTTGGTGTATCACCTCTTTTAGAGTAGGCTGTTTGTTTTCATGCTTTTTCTCTATCTCTTTTCATCCCCCCCAGTATACCTATATACCTATACTTTTGCACTGCCTGGAACAAACAAGATACATCAAAGGGAACTATCCCATATCTAGAGACTCTCCTCTCTTGCTTCGTTGTCCCACAGGCGAGAGAGGGGTTTCCATGTTACGGGGAGAGGGCAGGAATCCGTTTTCCTGCCATAGGGTGCACTTTCCAGCATCAACACCCTTATAAACACAAGTAGATATTTTAGGCCTAGATCCATCCCCGTAGGTCTCATTCTTTCTATAAAATAACACCCAACTTGGACAAGAGCACTAAAAAACTAGGGTTTCTTGATTTTGGTGCTATTGTCCAAGTGCAAAATTGGTCCTACTAATCAAATTCTTTTAGATCCTTATCCTTTTTTTGTCAACCTAATGTGAATTAATTTAACCCATGATCATTAATTTACCTATAAAAGGTCATTCAAAGTCCATTTAGAAGGTTTGGCACTCCTTGACAAAAAAAAAGCAAGAATACAAGAAAGTACACTCGATCACTCTCCCCTATTCTCTGCATACATCCTTCCAATATCATTTCAAAATTATTCAAACCTTTACATCAGTGCCTAGCCATCTGAAGTACATCTAGTTTCATATCTAGTTGTATTTATCATACACAATTGCACTAAGTACTTCAATGGGATAACTACATTAGTTTGATCCCTCCTTGGATTATTGGTATGTAGGCAGTGTGCCCACATACAAGGTGTGAATTATGTCTATCATGTCCTTTACACACTAACCCCTTCTCTATCTTATCCAAGTTTCCATTCAATTTCAAGCACAAAGAGCTCCTATGTATTTGAAGATTAAAAATAGATGCACATCAAGCTTTTTAGGCTTATAAGCTTTGATATTTCACTAACAAGGTATAACAAGCCTATTGAATAGAACCTAGAAAGCTAATACCACCTGGATAACAATGCTAGAAAAGGACTATAACATCAAAAAGTAGGGTGTCCCACTTTTGGTGCTCCTATCCAATCCAAAAATGAACCTTAGGATATAGTTTCTGATAATTTCCCAATCCTGCTCCAATATCAGACCTTGTCCCAATCTAAATCATTCAGAATAAGCTAAGTTAGATTTCTCTTATTTATTACTATATTTATAAAAGGTAAAAATTCAAACTATTTACACAAATCATTAGCTTAATTTTTACATATTATTTACTTTGATTAGACCTATTTATTTAATTAAGAATAAAACTCCATTATTCTAAAAGTAATAAAATATTTGGTGAACCCAACTTACTTTGAATTTCACACAAAAATCCTAGAAACCCTAGGGATAATTGTTTTTGAATTTTTGCCATAATTTTTTGATTTTTCTTGCATTTAAAAATTATAAATCTACAATTTAATTTTAAAAATATCACATATTTTGTTAAAAATTTAGTTTGCACATACTAGGTTATCCTTGCATACAAACACATTTCAAACACTAGGAAAAATATCTTGCTAATTGTAGAAATTTTCCCTAAATTTTCCAAGCAAAATTTTACAGATTTTATATAAATTCATATTGAATTTTTACAATTATCACACTAATTTTAAAAATTCATTCAAAATCCCTAAATTGCATCAACTAAACTCCCAGTTACTTTATAGTACTTTTCAAATCATTTTCTAAATTTTTAGTTGTGTATCAAACTCAAAAAATCAATTTAAAAATAAAAAATTCATAGTATTTTTCACAAATATTTCTGATAAATATTTAGTTTACATTTACTAGCACCCACTTGCTTTTTGAGGTATCACCTTACATGTTTGGTAGCTCAGTATCTTTTTTGCATAAATTCCAATTCATTATTTTTTGGACTTTGCATTTATTATATTTAGTACTTTCCCTTTCTAGCACATTGCCTATTAAAACTTATTGTAAAACATTCAAACACATTTCAAATTGTTTCCCTACTTTACCAATGGATCAATATATCAGTTTTGATGAAACTGATAAAGAAAACTTCAATAACTCTTAATTAAACATCTAGATATGCAAGATAGCATGCTTAGAATTTTACAAGAATAACAACAAAAAGTGACCAATGGGCAATCTTATCAAACAATATAATAACCAATTGTAAATGACACTATAGGGGCAACTATGTCTCAACAACCCCCTATAGTAGCCCAATCTTCTTCTATGTCACCAGCTATAACTAGTACATCCCTATATCCTGATGTGGCAGCCCTTATGTAAGAGATAAGATCTCTTCAATCCAAGGTGAAACATCTTGAGCAAGCGGTCTCTATACCTACATCAACATTAAATTATTTTACTTTACTACATACACCATTGGCACATCGCATTGCTTCTACACCCTTACCATCAGGTTTTGTTCAATCTAAGCTTACTCTATATGATGGTAAGGTTGATCCAAAGACACATTTGAGATTTTTCACATAGCATGTTTGGATTATGTACCCAATGGTTGGCTACTTACCAATCTATTTCCATGGAGTCTAAAGGATTGTGCTTTGCAATGGTTTTATAGTCTACCAAATTAGTTGTCACAACATTCAATCCTTTAGTAGACATGTTCCTAGCACATTTTAGTATCAACATTGGTGATAAGGTTTCTTATGCATAAATTTCTCAATAGAAATAAAGGTCAAATGAGCCCCTCATAGATTATGTTGTTAGATACAAGACTATTCTGGATAAGCTAACTATCCCCATGGCTGATCAAGAGTCACATGACATCTTTAAATAGAGCCTTCTAATAGCATTTCATGAATATATTATGTTAAAAATATTTTCTTCCTTCATTGAATTATGTTATACACTCAAGGAAAGAGAAGTCAAGCTAATTTCAATAGGCAAACTTAAGTACTCAAGTATCTCAAACACAACAAACAAGAGTAATACAAAAGTCTCATACAAGGTCAAAATCAATGACAATAAGAATTAAAAACAACCAATAGTTAATGCAACTTTAGAGTCCCCTCAATGTGTGGTTTTATTAGCACCTCCTCATTGTGTATTTACCAATCTACCAATTTCTCCAGCTAGGGTTTTACAATAATTATTGGAATGTAACATCATCACTTTCCCTCCTATCTAGGAAGTTGACCCAACAAAGCCTCTTTCATGGGGATATGATCGACATAATTTTTGTGATTTTCATAGGGCACTAGGCCACATAAAAAATAGATGTATCAGTTTGAGACATAAGATACAAGACTTGATAGATGACAATTTACTTGATCTAAAAAATTTAGTTGAGCCTCCAAAGGCAAAGCCAACATAAGATAAAGCTTTGAAAATCTTCTCAGATCCATTTCCACAACATTCTAAATAGGAGAAAGAGTAAACCTAAGGTGTTCACCATACATACCATGCACATCCTCGACCAGATACATACTAGACACCTTCAATTGAGGCACATCCTATAAGAGGTATAATAGGTGTGTATGAGTCCAGAGTTCCAGCCAGGCCTTCGATATATTTTTTAGATTAGGAGATTATGGAGGATAATATAGGTTATAATGCACTTTTTATCAAAGCACATATTCATAATCAACCTATTTGTAGTGTGCTTATTGACAATTATTCTAACCTTAACATGTGTACCTTGAGACTACTACAAAATTTGGGTTATTCAGAGCAGGATATCACTCTAAAAACCATAGTTATTAGTAGTTTTAGTGGGAATATATAGGGTTCATTAGGTGAGATAGTACTTCCATTATAGGTTGGTATTACATATTTGGCAACACCATTCACTATAGTTCCTAGTGCATGAGTTTTTAACATATTACTTGGTCGACCATGGATTCAAAAACTCAAGGTAGTACCCTCTATAGTTTATAGATGCATGGCATTCATTCAAACTAATAAAGATATCATAGTTGGTGGGGTTCCTTATGAGTCACCACTCTCCACTTCAGAGCCATCTACCAACTTACAAATACTAGCTCCAGTTCTTCCACCTATTTTAGTTTCTCCTCCAATTTCAATTCCACTTCCACTTTAGATCTAGCCATAATTGTGGCATCCATCATCAATAAATAGGGTTCACACACCTCCACAATTTTAGGATTCTAGATAGCTTCCAGCTAAAGTGTTCACACCTAGAGTAGTAACATTAAGCTCTCATGCAGCTACACAAAGAGTACCTATTCATAGAGATTTTTCTACTTCCAAATGGGTCCCTAAGATCCCTATAGATGCATCCACTTCTTAGAGTTATAGGGGTACCCCATATTTAATTTCCACTTCAAATATTTTATAGTAGTTACAATGTAAATATATTTGAACTTCACAATCCTAGACATTCAATCATTTCTCACAATCATGAATGATTTAGTTGTTTAATACATGACACCACAATAGGGAGTCTCATTCAAGACTCATCAGCTAGTATCATTTCTTCCTAGTTTTACTTGTACATATCTTATATCAAAATATAAAAACAATATAAAAAAATCAAAAATACCAAAAACATTTTGATTGTATGCATCATCCATGCTTTTCATTACCACTATCATGTTAGGACTTACATTTGTTTTTCACACTATTGTATGTTGATTTTTATACATTACCATGCTTCACTTGATCTTCTTTGAGTGTGTGCAATGACATATAGATACTTGATTGCTTCACTCTACCCATTGAGGTAGAATTCCTACTTTTACATTTGAGACACACATTGATATACCCACCCACTGGGGGAATATTCTACATGACTATACCATCTAGGTTATGTCATTCCTACACTACACACTTTGATTTATCATGCTTATGTGCATTCCTTTATAGATTACATATATTATTATATCAACATTTCACTAGTATCTATCACTTATGTATATATTAGCATATACCTAGTCTTGTACTACACATGTTTTTCATACTTTAACATTTGATTTGATTAATTAGATGTGATTATACCTTTCTTTTTATTACATGTTTTCTCCTCTTGTTTAGCATAGCTTGTGTGATTACATTTCTATCTCCTACTTGTCTCTTGTTTGTGCCTTAGGACATTTACCAATGTCCTCTACTTGTACTCTTCCATGTGCATGTGGCCCCTGTGCCAACTTTAACTATTTCACTTGTATGTGTATGTGGAATTTGAACATGCTTTCTATGCTTGATTTCTAGTTTAAGTGACATATGCCCATGCCCCTTGTTTGCATGGTCGTTTGGCCATCCTTGTATGCTTCTTACTTCTTGTTTGTTTACTTGTTTGTTTGATTATTTGTTTACTTCTCAATATGTGCAATGCCATGATCCATATCATGCATTGTCCTTGCTTTCTTGGATGACATGATGGAGATCATGATCCATCCCTCCAACTAACAACTAATATATAACATTTATAGTTCTAGTTGAGTACTTTCCGCATGCTTTTACATTATTATATCTATCTAGGCATACCCCTATTGATCTAACAATCTATCAACACAAACATTTCTATATCTACAAATATCTTATCAAATATCACTACTATATCATATATTTATATAGCTTAACACACTTACAGGACTCTTTCTTCTGAGGGTAGTCATTATAGGTTCATCATTCCTACTCTCAAAAGAGGAGGCAAAAAATAGGGCTTTTGTCACAGAGATCAAAGCTCCTAACAATCAAAATAGCAACATTTATATTACCTAGTTCAGAATCTAGAGGTCAAACTAATTAGAATAGAGAAAAAAGAGTGATAGTTCCATATCAGCAACCAATTTTATCACAAAACAATAGTGCCAGAAATAGACAGTAGCACCAAACATAAGGGTGTCCTCATTTTGGCACTTCTATCCAGGAAAAAAAACACATAGGTTTTCTAGAAACATGTAAAAATTTTAGTTTAGATATAGTTTTTTCACATCTAGATCAGTCAAAATCAATAGTTTAGTATAATTTTCTCAGAGAATCTAGATATACGAGGTTATCATGTGTGGCATGAAGATTCCCACTTTTAATTTTAGATTAGGTAGATGACATAACTTCTAGATTAGAATCCATGTTCCAAACACCAATGATTGGGGGTAATGTGCATAGCATATTGGTCTTCTTTTATTTTTGAGTTTAATTTATTATCCAAGCATTTTCAATAGTTGCATGCCTTACTCCATCTATAGGTAGTTGGCATCACTTTCAAGTTCAAATTTCATACAAGTTTAACTTTTTAACTAATTGAGTTCTTGATTTGGCTTTCATATAAGCCTAGTACTTTAGTTTTGGAGTGGCTTTCATACAAGCCTAACCTCCATCTTTTAAAATGGCCAAAAGTGGCCTAGTTTCTAGCATACATTTAGGCTATCTATACCACATTGTTAGATTTATAAAAAATCCATGGGCTCCATGGTCCATCTCATATGACATATATTCTATAATGGTATCACTTCATATCTTCACTTCATGGGGCAGCGATGGATCCAAAGGGCCAGCCTTTGTGTTCTTGAGCCACCTATTCAGAGGGATTAGACACATAGTCCAAACATCAATTAGTACATGCATGATTCATTAACTTAACTTAATTGGCAATGATGGAACTAAAAGGCTAACCTTTGCATTCTTGAGCCATTTTTCAGGAGATTGAGCACTTAGCTCTGTTCATGATATTACTCTTGATTCAACACATACCTAGCATCATCCAACACAATACAACATCACAACAGGTTTTGTATTAGTTCACACACTCGATGAGGTGTATTCATTCCTTTTTATTCCTCTTACTCAAATTTTATATGTTATTATTTAGATATAGTGTATCTAGTAAGAATTGATCTACTTTTATGTTTTCATTATAGATTCACACTTCATAGTGTGCTCTCTCTATGCACATCTAGCATCACACATCTTCATGAGCTTCTCCCTTATAGGTAAGTTCAGGTATGCTTTTTACTTTCCTTTATCCTAATATTTTGCTTTTATACATCACTATAATGAATGAGGGGGGAATGTAGTCATATAAAATGTGAAATTGGATGACTTAAACATGGATAATGACACCTAATCCATAGGTCTTCCTACTTGCTTACACAACCCTTCTAGGTTATTCTTTCACTAATTCCTAGTCATCCACAACCTTATAAACTTAACCCTTATAGACATAGGTAGTTATTTTAGGCCCAGATCCATCCACCCAGGTCTCATTCCCTCTAGGAAATAGTGACCAACTTGGACACGAGTGTTGAAACCCAAGGTGTCTTGATTATGGAACTATTGTCCAAGTGCAAAATTAGTCCTAACAGTCAAATTCTTTCATATCCTTATCCTTCTTATTATCAGCCTAACATAAATTCATTTAACCCATGATCATTAATTTTCCTACAAAAGGCCATTCAAAGTCCATTTAGAAGGGTTGGCACTCATTGACAGAAAAGAAGCATGAATACAAGCAAGTACACTCAAGCACTCTTCTCTATTCTCTACATATATCCTTCCAAGATCATTTCAAGCTTATGAAAACCTTTACATCAATCCTTATCCATCTAAATTATATACCATTTTGTATCTAGTTGCATTTATCATACATAATTGTACCAAGCACTTCAATGGGAGAACTACATTAGCTTGATCCCTCCTCAAAGTATTTGTATGTAGGTAGCATACCCATACACGGGGTGTGAAGTTCATCCAACATATCCTTTACAAACTAACCCATTATATTTATTTTCCAAATTTCCATTCAAGTTCAAGCGTAAATATTTCTTAGGGCTTTGAATATTAAAAATAGATACACAATGAGCTCCATAGGCTTCTAGGCTTTGATATTTCACTGAAAGGGTAACACAGGCCTACTTAATAAAACCTAAAAATCTCAAACTACCTAGACAATAGCACCCAAAAATGACTACAGTGCCAGATAGTAGGGTGTCCCACTTTTGTCACTCATGTCCTATCCAAAAATGAACCTTATGATTCAATTTTTGATAGTTTCCCAATCTTGCTCCTCTAGTATCAGACCTTGTCTCAGTCTAGATCATTTAGAATAAGCTAAGTTATATTTCTCTTATTTATCACTATATTTAGAAAAGGCAAAAATATAAATCTATTTACACAAATCATTATCTTAAATCCCGCATATTATTTACTAATTGACTTTGCTCAGACCTATTTATTTAATTAGGAATAGAACCCCATTATTCTGAAAATAATAAAATAGTTTATTTATGCATTGGTTAATGTATGTATGTGAGTGAATGCTTCATTAATTATAAGTTAAATTAAATTATTATTTTAAGGTAATTAATTCACCCCCACCTCTCAGTAGTTATACTTCCAACAAAATCTTAAATTTTGAGTAGAGGCTAGTTGATGAAAAAAATTATATGATGTCCTAATTATTGGATGAAATCATACGCATAGTACAAAAAACTTATGGGAAACCATGGTAGCCATCCATATAGTATCTAGATAAAAAAAATTGTGATGATTATTCTTTCTTGCATATTTATAAATTTAGGAATGAAATCAACATAATTTATGAGGATGTTTATCCTCAAGTCTATCAAGCCATCTATGGAAGCCAGGTGCCCAGTTTATCTGAAGACATGAGAAAGAACATCTCAAAAATGGGAGATTATTGGTACTACCCATATTTTAATCATATTATAATTGAAGGGACCAAATCATATCCCCTCTATTTTTCATACCACATCCTAGATAAGGTGGCTAAACAAGAAATTTCACATTAATTATAGAATAATGTGGATAAGGAGCTTAGCACCAAGTACCAAACCTATTATCATAAAATTCCCTTAATCATTGTCCAAATTCAGTTTACAATAAGGGCACATCTTGATTTAGTTGGAAAGGTCAGGTTTCATTATGATCTAAAAGTTACCCAATACAAAGATTGAAACCCTAGGGAAATAATCAAAAGTTATCTTAAGAACCTTAAAGAGAAAAAGAAGGTCATTATCAAATATAGACACAAGTAATATGATCATGATGTTATCTTCCTTAGTTCTTCAAATGATTATGAAACTTGGAGTCATATGAATAATCATAATATTCCAATGATATTTTTTCAAATAATTTAATATGGCCCTAAAATAAATAGGGTATGAAAAAATGAAATAGTGGAAGAAACTAAAAAGGCCTAGAGTCATCAATGGCCTTAACCACATTCTCAAAGCACCCATGAGTAGGATCAACCTCCCTCTCTTACATAATAAAAAATTGATATATCAGATCAAGAGCCTAGAAACTAGAGGGAGGTAAATCTTTAGATTGGGAAGGATATTCTCAAAGGTCTCCTTGGTTCTCATCCAGTTCCCACTCATCCATTTTCTACAACTTTAGGCACCACAACCATAATTGTGAGGACCTTTCCTCTTCTAGATGGACAAACAAGTAAATTTTCTTGGGTACCTTTGGTTCCAATTACTACAGTCACCTAAGTAAGTATTCTTAATTTTCTACATAGTTATTTTGCATCCCTTACATATACCCCTTTCTTTCCTCAATCACCTCCTTAATTTTGTGTTCACTAGTTGAAATAAGTGTTGGGACAACCAACCAAACATTTCTTACTATATTGGTTTCCCTTCCACCCACTCTTACCTTACCACCTATTCCTTCACCACTTATAGTGTTAATTCTTGCTACAATGGTTCCTTCATTGGTTTCACCTTGCCCTTCATCTCTCTTTTCTCCCATAACCACTCACCAAGGGAAATATATAATTCCTCTAACCTCTTTTTAGGCTCAGAAATTAGAAGATAGACCATTATCATGTATATCTGTCTTAGAAAGACCTCTTAAAGAGGAACCAAGGGAAGAATATGGAAACATAGTTTCACTAGTGTAGTAACCCACAAATGCAAAAGATGAAAATGTAAAACCTATGAAGGAAGAAGATCAAGAATCGGATGACTCAAAGGAGCAAGATGAATCATGGGAAGAGATAGATCAAGAAAGGTTAAAATCAATTAGTTTAAGAATGAAAATTTTTAATTAGTATGCAACACAAATAGATTATTATAAAATAAGAAAGCTAGGCCATCAAAAAGGTAATTTATTCTCTTACTTGCTCCCTTATAATTGTGGATACCAATATTTTCAATATATCTTCCATAAGATCTATTATGTCTAGTTCCCCATTAGATTAGTTTCAACAATATTTAATAAAAACCAATCCACTATATGATCATATTAGATAACAAACCCTAGAATAAAATTCCATTAGTCTTGTTGATTCTTCTATTCTTTCCACTACAACCCAAATAATATATCCCAAAAGGAGAGTGTATTTTAATGATTGAGTCTTTATTTCCATTTTTGATAATCAACAACCACATGTCCCTCCAAAATCCTCAACTCAATTAGGGGTATCTCTACCATAGTATACAATAATGTAATCCTATATTTAATGATCATTTCAAAAACCCCATTTCAAACAAAGTATATGGTAGAAACTACACCTAAAAGAGGAGTCTAAAGATGGAAAAAGGTCTTTCAATCACCCCTCCAATTATCCATACATATAAGTGATTCAATGTTACCATGATGAATCAATCCACCTTCCACCTCTACAAATGCTGACCATCCTGAAGAAAAAGAAAACTTATTATGCTTCAATGGGTAAATAAGTTACAAGAATGAAAATGAAATAGGCAAGGTCTAGTCCTAATAGATTTTCCCATAGTATCCACTCATTTTGATAAGAAGAGTGGTATAATTTAGAGGGTGAGGAATTGAAATTGGGTAGACAATAGTACAATGGAAGAAAGAGTTTTGGAACAAGGAGAAAATATTTTCCCTTGGCTTAAAAGTGGAAGGTAAATTCTAAATACCCCACTGAATATACATAGGATTTTTTTTCTTTCATGGACTCAATTGGGGAGACTATGAAATAAATGTATAGAAGTTAAGATCAATCCAAACATAGGCTCTTGTAGATCTAAATTATTCAAGCCTCGACAAAAATTATGGATAACATCCAAAGTTTAACCACCAAGTTATAGAATATTTTGAAAAAAAAAATCTAGATGTGAATCCTAAATCAAATGGGGGAAGGTGATAAAATTATATAACCAATTAAAATAACTTGAAAAAAGGCTCAAATCTATAGTGAAATGCAAAAGGAATAATGCATATAGTAATTTTATCTTGATGTATACCCATGATGCATCATGGGTCTTAAATTATGTAAGTTCAAAGAGAGATGGTACCTTACATGGCATAGACAAATGAAAGTTTTACAAGCTAGGATAAGGAGGCCATAGAGATCCTAAAAGACATGAGGGTCATAGGTGTGATAACTTCCATAGGGAAGTTGATAAATAGGCCTAATTTTGAATAACTTCTCAAATGAATGGTTGATACTTCAAAGTAAAATTAGAGTGCACTATGTATAAGACCAATGTATATATTACGCAACTGATAAATTTTGTGAAGAATAAGGTACCTACCATAGAGGTAATCAGAGATAGATTTACAATATCTAAAATTGAGCACACAAGGTTGATGGGTGAATTTAATATGATGTTTAAACCTTCTATGCTCAATTTTGACATTATTAATAAATAATTTGAGGTTGTTTATGCATTATTTTAAAAATTGAAGGTTGCTAAAGAAGTTGACTGGACATTGTCTAGTACTCAACCAACACTAAAAATGATAATAAAACCTCAATTTCCATTTCATCCAGTAGTTTTTTCTCTTTCTCAAAGTGCTAGTGAATCATCATCTCATACAAGTGTTACCACATCAACACCAAGATTTTAGTTCTTCAGATATGCAGTAATGTATACTTCAATGGGACCCATTTTTATTCCTTGTGAAACTACAATGGATACCACAACTACTTCAATTCCAACATCCAATATACATTCATTTTATTCTTCTAGTGGTGCTACATCAGCACCTCCTTAGAGATACATATTTTCATGTGGTTTTTATATTAAGTTGATACTCATAATCTCATATCTATTTCAGCATATATGTATTATATTTAATCAATTTTGGCTAAGGTATTGTATTCATATGCATATCTTACATGTATGCACGTCATGAATGAGTTTTGATGTACAACCTATTATAAGAAAATGTAAATTTGGATTTTACTTGGAGGATGAGAAACCCCTCCCTAAACTTATATATAATTGTATCCTCCTAATTCCAAAGGGAGGAGAATTTTAGCTATTAAGGTGAATAATAATTCCAAGATTATTATGTAACTCTATCTTGATCTACAAGTTATATTCTTCTCCAAATCCATTATTCATTGAAGTAGTTATTATTCTGGTATTTTAGTCTTTAGGTTGTGTATAAGTGTTATTTTGATACAATTATTCATATTTTGTAGTAGCTAATTTAAATGGTTTATGTTTAATAATCATAATATCCCTTTATAGATGTGCAACTACAATCTTAAAAATATAGCAACCTTTGTTATGTACAATGAAGTTTATTGTATTTCATTTTCATAGACTCTTCAATGTGTTTGACTATTTTGTTTTCTAACTGTAACTTAATTCAATCATTATATTTATGACTAATTCTCCTACCTAGAGTTCAAGATCCAATTTAAAAGGGTTTCATCTAACTTTGATTCACTAACCTTCTTTTTTCCCTACTCTCTTTTTTGAGTTTTATTTTGATTTTTCTCACCCTAAGTTAGATTCACCATCCATTCATCCATCTCAAGTATGTTTATAATAACTTCATATTCAAACCCTTTGAGATAAAATTATTTGCTCACCATTATTCTACCACCAGGTTGTTTACAAAACCCAATACCCTATAACTCATGCCTTGGAGTGAATCTTTTTCATCGTTCTTAAAATGTTAAAGGCTACCTCATAAGGCTAATTGGTTTGCATAAAACCCACATCAAAAATAGTGTTACAACCCCTCCTAAAATGAATCCTTGTATTCCTATACAACCTAAAACTTATATAATTATTCCTACTATTAATCAAATGACTAATGTGCCTCCATAATCACATTATTATATTACATCGCTTGGTCTTGAACATTGTCAAAATAATAAGCATGCCTCCATCACAAATAATGTTAATCATAATAAGGCATTGATTCCTATATAAACACATACCAATGCTAATATTAAACCTAATGGTACATCCACCAATCCTATAATATAACAACTTGATGACATGAAATTACAACTTGCACATTTATCTAGAGCATATATAAAACCTAGCCACGTGGTTTCATATTATGATATATTACACAACCCCTTGGATATAAAATTTATTGTTCACCCCTTTCCTCCTTAATTTCAATTGTTTACATTATTTAGAGGAAATGGGGATCCATCACATCATAGTACACCCTATTTTGCATCTTGCTTTTGTTTTTATCATGATGATTAGCATATGACAAGTTTTTTCTTAGAATTCTAATATCCTATGCCTTTAACTTTTTGTATACCCTTCTTTTGATTTCTATGCATATATTCAATGATTTTTTTGATATGTTCATGTCACACTTTTATATAAATATTAATCAAAAGGTCACATTTTCTCAAATTTCTCAAATTAAGCAAGGACTTAATGAATGTCTAGCTAACCATTGCTTACATTTAAAACTATTCTTATGAAAATGTCATACCAAATTCATGATATGGATATTGAAAGTATCTTCTCAAATATTTTTATTTATGCACTTAAGGAAAATTCCATTTTTAACACATGAATATTTGGATGAGATTTATCATTCCTTATGCAACACTAAGATTAAACTTATGGATGCCTATCTATTAAAGTGTACATATTTTACTTATACATTTAATACCTCAAAATATCAAGGAAATACAATGCTAAAATCTAAGACTAATAATGCACTTAATATTCAAAATAAGAATGAGACCAAAAATATCAACACAATTTTAAAAACCAACTATATAAATAGATTTTTGCATTAAGAACACTCATTAGTTTTCAACATTACTAGACCCACCTTGTAAAGTGTTTTAGAATTTTTTTGAATGTAATGAAATTAATTTACTTGATCCATATTAATTATATACTAATTAATTATTACCTAAAGGGTATAACTCTAAATTATTTCATGATTATCATCGAGCTTCTAGACATTCTAAAAATTGATGCTTCGAATTGAGATATAAGATTCAAGATCTCATCAATAACAATATTATTCATATTTAAGTCCATATTTATACATTGAATTAATCTATTTCTATGCTTAATCCATGTGTGAAATTATTTACTAATCCATGTATAATTTACAATACTAATTTTAATGTACCTAGGTGTATCAGCAGTTCATATAGTGTTTAAGAAACACTATTCATTTCTAGATCCAAAGAATCTATTGCATGAGTTATTGGTTTTGATTTTCTTGAGATATGTGGTGGAGTAGAGGCTAGGCTAAATGAATATTTCACAAAATGAACATGTAAATGGTTGTTGGGAGCTATTGTGGTCCTAAATCTTTGTGAAGATGAAAGTGATATGAACTAAGTCCAATGAATGATGTCCAAACCCTAAAGTTTAATCCTAATCTAGCATGAATATTTATCATGAAAAGCTAAACTACATTGATTTGAACAAAAATGAGGGTAAGGTAGAAAGAAGGTGTTTCTAATCTTCAACCTAGACATTATGACAAAGTTTAGATTTTATCTAGATATGTATTTAACTAATATATAGCATGAAATTGCATAATCATAGATCCTACTACATACCAAATAAGGGTTTAAGGAAAAGTGAGATAATGCAAATGAGAAACCAAATTTAATTTCAAGATTTAATTCTACAAACAAATAGCATTGGCTCATTTTTAAGCAAAGAAAAAGAAATGAATTAAATCTATAATCCTTCAATAAACCTAGCATAAGCACAAGTTAATGAATCTGCATTCATATTAACACATCTAGCATTTATGAAAACCATTCAAGTCTAAACATCAAACTATAAAATTGAAGAAGTATCCATGATAGCAAACACACAAATAAATATTGGACAAACTTTTCAAAATTCCTTGCTTGTACAACTTGCTCCTAGTTTACAAAGTAATTTTGGATCTAAGAACCCCCCATAATTTTTTACAAATGACATTACCCATTTGATAGAAGGCTCAATGAGGTATGTCTGTCAGTCATATCCAATGATAATTGCATAAGTTTCAATGATATTTATCCTTCTACAACATTTTACAATCGGATAATTTACCAATGGACTAATCGATAAGCAATGCACTTTACAAATTGCACATGATTTTATAAGATATAATATTCTTTCAAACTAATTTACAAATTTCTAATTCAAAATAATATATTATGTTAGCTTAATTAACTTTGAGACTCTTCATAATTACAATCCTTAGATTTTGTCCTTGATCTTCATGGCTCTGTTACATTTGTTCATCAGTCAATCTGGCATTGATAATTAGTTCCCTTAAAATTTCTTCTATCTACCCTATTAGGTTTTCGAATAATCAGCCCTCAAAATCTGATGACAAATATATCTCAATTATTTTTGGGTCTACAAGATATTTTAATCCAATTTGTTTGCTTATGTGGTATCATCATGGAATACTACTCATTAATACTCTAAATATGATCATTTTTCATTTTAAGATATGTGTCACTTTTTTATTGGTTTTGATCCCTTTGAAAAGTTTGTTTCAGCTCACACCATTGGATCTCTTTTCATGGATCAATATGGTTCATTGATCTAGAGCCAGGAAGTTGAATGCCATTGGTTGCTCTTTCATAATTCCCATGATTATGACACTTTTCACTACCATATTCATTTTGAGCTTCATTGAAATTTCAACTTTATCTTACACCATTAATCTTGATTATATGGATCAAATGTGTTCTATCTATATCTATATACTGGGTTTAGTCCTTTGCTCTGTGTATCATTGATTTTCTGATAGAGTTCCCATGATGGTGACACTTGTCTTCTCCATGATTTTTATGAGTCCTTTGATGTTTCAAATTTTATCATGCAACATCAGATCATCTATGCCTAAGTTACTATGCACCATAGATCTTGATGCCTAACTTATTGACTCTTTGTGAGCTTAACACTTGTCATTTTTGAGTTCAATACATTCCTATAAACATAAAATAGACTTAATAAGGTCTAAGGAAATATAAAACTTTGGATACAATTTTAGCCTAAGGTTTTATTTATGTTGATAAAAATTATAAAAACATTAAGATAAAGGCTCAAGCTAAGTTTAAAATGTATAATAAAAGAGATCCGTTTAATTTAGCCCATGTGAACAATAGAATAGACTAGGGGACTTTGGGAAATATAGAACTTAGTATGAAGCTTTTGGACTAAATTTTTGGTCATGTTGATAAACATGATAAAAACTTTAGGTTAACATTTTAATCTAAGTTTAACATGTATTAATTATTCCCACACGATTTTAGATAAAATGACCCTGCATAAATTTGAATTCAAAGGAACTTAGATTAACTAATTACACTAAGGGTTTTTTGGGTATCTAAACATGAATTCAATTGATTAATTAAAGATCAAATATTAATTAAAGGGTCAAATTATCATCCAAGTATGAAACCCTAGATGTTTTTGGTTCAATTGAGACTCCATTAATTATGTAACCTAAAACATAGAGATCCAATGTGTTGTCCTCCAAAAAATAGCAGTCATTTTTGGGACAACATTTGAACTATTTTGGTCTTATAGACCAAAATTGTTTCTTCCATTTCCAATATTTGTCCTAGACATTCAAATTCCTCATTTTCAAAGCTTCTCAGAAAATCTACGAACTCTACAGGCTTGAATCTATGGACTCTATAGGATTGAATCTACGGACTCTGCAGGCTTGAATCTACAGACTTAGCAGGAAGAAAAGTCTACGGACTGTGCAAGAAAAGGAAAATCTACAGACTCTGCAGTGCCTTGGTTCAAATAAAAATCTCCATTGGCAAACACCAATAGCAGGTTCAACGGTTTCAAGGTTCAACAAGTTCAACGTCTTTAACAAGGGTTAAGTACTTCATCAAGGTTCAAAGTTCAATCACTTCAATTAGTTTATTGGTTTCTAAACACTTGGCCAAATCAAGGTGGCTTGAACTATTGAACCATTGAACCACTTTGGTTCAAAGGTTCAATGGGCTCAAGATTCAATGGTCGGTTCAACCAAAGGAACAGTTCAATGGCTCGGTTCAACCTAGCGGTTCAATGCTTTATTTCACTCAGTTGGTTCATTCTTTCAATTCATCCTTTGGTTCAACGCCTCAAGGTTCAAAAACAAGTTCAAAGACATTTTCAAAGCTTTGTTTGAAATGTTGAACCAAAACTTGGTTCAATGAAAAGGTTCAATGTTTTGGTTCAAAGACATGGTTCAAAGGGAAGTTCAATGTTCGGTTCAATGCTTAGTTCATTCATTGAACCATCGACTTGAACCATTTTTGGTTCAACCGATTCGTTCAACGTCTTGGTTTAACAGAATGGTTCATCGCCAAAGTTCAAAGGGGCAATTCAATGCAAAAGGAAGCTTACCGAAGGACAAGCACCCTTATGGAGGACACTTAATCAATAAAATAACCCTTTGGAAGGGTCATTTTCAAAGAAGCTAAAAGGTAATTGTTTTAGATTTGTTTAAGGCATTTAAAATTGGCTAAGGCATATTTCTTTTAGATTTTTGTCCGAAGGAATTCCTCCAGACAAAAAGTTTGAAAGAAATCAAAGAAGCAAATGCGAGCAAAATTTGAAGACTTGTTTAAAGATTTGGCGAAACAAATAATTTTGCAGACTTTTTGTCCGCAGGATTTTTCCCCAGACTTTTTGTCTGTGGGAATTTTCCCCAAGATTTTTGTCTGCGGGAATTTTCCCCAAGGAAAATGTCTATGGAAATTACCCGCGGGAGAAAACACCTAGGAATTTGCCTAAAGGATAGGCTTTCGGGGGACTCAAATAGAAATCCCAAGTATTTGTCTGCAGGAACTGCCAAGGCAAAGGGCTGCCGAAGGACCCCGAAGGGCAGGTGCCCTTGCGGGGAACTCTCGATAGCCAAAGTAAAGGGCTCTTTCTGACCCATTCACAGGTCATTCCTCAAGGCCTAAAAGGGGAAATCTAATCTAGAAGAATACCAAGTAGAAAACCAAAAGAATACTAAGGGGTGACATGCTCAAAGACGTCAAATTCAAGACAGTGAACTAGCCATTGAGAGCACATCGACGGGCATGAAAACGTCAATTTTAAAGTCCATGAAATAGTTGTTGATCCTTTGAATTTATAGACTTGCATGCATTCCCAGAATTCAAGACCAAAACTAGTAGAAAGCAAGGAAAGACAAAACAACGAATAAATCCAAGACCCAATTCAATTAACCAAAAAAGGAGGAATGATGAAGACAAGATCAGACCGCCAGGTGGACATTGAAAGTTGCAATCTTTCAATTGCGTGGCTTGTTTATCTACATTGAGAAGATCAAATGGGTAAAATTCCCCAAAGTTCTAGCCTATCTTCCTAATAGTTCCCAATGCATTATGATGTATTTCTATTCTCGAGTCCTCCTTGAAGTGGCTATATAAGGGACCCTCTCTTACTGTAAAATTATCTCTTTTGACAATCTGAACGAAACTCTGCCCAAATTGAGAGGCATCATTGAGACTTTGTGCTCAGTTTATTAATCATATTTTGTTACTGGAATAAGAAAGCAAGGGACTTTTTCAGACTCTGTGTTGTGATTTCTTTGTTATTAAGGGAAACTATTCTTATGTCTTTTTCCTTGATATATTTTTTATTCCATTAATTTAACAAGCAGGATTAGTAAAAATAGTCAGGAAGGTGTCCTAAAGAATCAACTATGGAGAGACTTTGTGCCCCCATAGCTGCCTTCAGTGTGTTTTCTTTTCATTGTTGTGTAAAGGACTTTGAGAAGACTTTGTGCCCTCATTGTCCTTCGTATATTACCCTTGAGCATTTCAGATGGAGACTTTGTGTTGTATCTCAATTTGCTGGTTACTACACCCTTAGTTACATTCTGCTTTTATTTCCAAGAGTATTCTTTTGGCTGGCTGAATAGTTCTTCTAAAAGAAGAGGAGTGTTGTCTATCATTTCCCTTGAATTTTTCCTTTTTTTACACACATCATCTCTGAAGAAAGAGAGATGGATGGCTTGTTCTACCCTTGAGTATTATTTTCTATTTATACATACATATATATATATATATATATATATATATATATCATATCCACAGGGAACCTCCCCTTGATGAGAGGAGAGAGCAGTCTCCTTCTGATGTGATAAACTTACACATTTGGATGATTAATCTTCCTACTTTGGCTGATCAAACCTATTTTGTTTACCAGTACGCTGATAGACAAAATATTCAACCAATAATTTTTGGCGACTCTGCTGGGGAAATACCCATTATCTATTAATAACCTAGCCATTCACCTCCACGCTAATCAAGAAAGAATGCACAATTTAAAGCCTCAAGCTTCAAACTAAAGCAAAGTCAAATCTTTTCCATTTTTGTTTCACAATATGGCAGATTTAAGGTATACATGAAGCCAAAGGGCTAAAGGTATCGTTGACCCTGTGTTTGAGCTAGTACAGCAAAGTGATTTTGATCTTTTTTCTTCACCTTCTCATCTCCAACGAACCAAGAGCTTCCCTCCTACTAAAGCAGACCTCCATTACCAGATGAAGTATCTACTTCTGTTATTGATAAAGATGTGCCTATAATTACCCCTTTGAGATTTTTTTATCCCTCCTTTTTAGAATCCTATAATGGTAGTTCAAGGTCCCTAAGGTAATTCTTTTGGTCCTCTCAATCTTACTCCTCTACATGAGCTTCCATGTAGTTCTAGGAAGAATTTCCCTCAATTCTATGTTGATGGAAAAGTTCATCCCGATGAACACATTGCAGCATTCAGTATAGCTTGTGGAGTAATCAGAGTAGAATTTGAAGATGTAGCAGTCAGGCTTTTTGTTGAAACACTACAAGGTGCTACTACATATTGGTTTTACCATCTACAAGCTCAGTCTATGACTGATTAGAATACTCTTAAAGCTAAGTTTGAAGCCAGATTCAAACCTGTAGAAGATGCACAATACACTTCTGGCTCAACTTACATAGATGAAGACAAAGCCTCATGAGCCTATGAGAGACTTCATAGCTAAATTTGACAAATTGAGAAATAGAATTCCTGTCATTTCTCGACCTATAGCTAAGAATCTCAAATGCTTTTTCATTAATTCTTAGCTACCTGAAGTTAATTTTCTTTTGAGGCGTGTTGGTCAAATAGATCTCGTTGTAACTCAACTTTTGGCCACTGAAGTAGAATATGATCTCATCTTAGCAGGGAAGATAAGAGGAGATCTAAATAGAAATAGAGCTTCATCATCTTCTAAATTTGCTTCTACAAGTACCACAGATCCAATGGTGCAGAAATTAGAAAATGAGTTGCTTGCTCTCAAAAAGCAAATGGCTCAAAGAATGTCTTATGCTCCTACATACAGAAGGACATTCCCAAATTAGTCATATCAAGGCAATGTTGCCATGAACCAAGGGCAACAAAATTTCCTTCCTCCCCCACAAGGGAAACTTGCCCTGGAAGTTCCTCCAACCAATTTAGCAATGGGATACCTTGAAGCAGAATTAGAATTCTCTTTCCAGCCTGAATTGAATCAAGAAAATGATGTTGATATCATTGAAGACAATCAAGAAGAATCAGCTAGCGACTCCCACATTGGTTTCTTGAATTACCAGGATGAACCTAGAAGCAAAGGAGAAGCTTCAGATGGATCATATGTAGTGTTTACCAGGTCTAAGAACCAATTAGTCCAGCAAGCTGATAAAGAGAAGACAGAGGAACAACCTCAACTAGCAATCACAATTGTTAAACGTGGGACTACTCTGCCTTTTCAATCAAAATATCTATTCATCACCCAAAAGGTAAATACATCCATTTCACCTTCACCTTCTATTCCCAATTTGCAAACCAGCCCACCTTCCATCCCTCCTAAAACTCAAAAAGTTAAAGAACCTTTCTCTGTACCTAGCTTGATTCAGCCATTTGACATAATTAATCATATCAAAAAGATAAAAATATAGATGTCTAAATTTGAATACTTGTAGTATAATCTAGATCAACTGAATAAGTTGGTCTAATATGTTAAAAATCAAACCGTCCTTACAGGATAAAAGGCTAAAAAAGTAATTCTTGATTCTCTAAAGAATATGCCTATTCTAAATAATCTGGTTATTACTCCTCCAGCTGATCCTGGAAAAATATAACCCTTCTATGTTTCTCTATTAATTAATGGCCACAAGCTGAGTAACTGTATAATAAACTCAAGCGCATCTGACAATGTCATGTCTGCTAAAGTCACTGAGTCTTTTGGTCTCACACTAACTAAAACATTTGGGAGATGTTTCTCCATCGAGAATAAGTAAGTACCATTGCTGGGGCAAATCAAAGATGCCCAATTTCAATTTGTAGCCTTTCCAGACAAGAGAATTAAGATGATTGTATTGGTGGCTGATGTCCCAGCATCTTATGGCATTTTTATTAGATGAAATTTTTGCAAGGACGTGGGAGGAGGACTAAACATGGATCTATTTGAGGCAAGGATCCCTGTTTAAGGCGTGATGAAGAGATTACTCTCTAAAAAGAAAGCAAAGTATGTAGTCACCCAGACGTTAGCCCCTAAAGCTCAAATCCTTTTGAATCCACAGGTATGGGTAACTACTTTCTATATACAGATGAAAAAGATCCCTCCATCTCTGATGAAGGAAAGTCTGAAGAAAAGTTAGTGTCTGATGAAATTTGGACTCTAGAATTTGATGGTAGCTATTCCTCTACTGGTTCGGGAGCTGGAATTGTCTTGATATCCCTTTAAGGAGATATGTTTCCTTCATCCTATAAATTAAAATTTAGCAACACTAACAATATAGCTGAATATGAATCTCTGTTGCTGGGCATGAAGGTTGCTCAAGAAAGAGGCATCAAGTTTCTTCATGCCAAAAGGGATGCTAAATTAGTGGTCTATCAAGTGATAAATCTATATCAAACCAAGAATGAGAGGTTACGCCACTACCGCAACCTCGTTTGGGACCAAATTAAAAGTTTTGATGCTTTCAACATGTCTACCATACCCAGAGAGTCTAATGATAGAGTTGATGCACTTGTTGTTTCAGGAACTCTTTTAGTTCCTCATTCAAATTTCAAAGAAAACAAGTATACCATTGAGCTAGTCTATAGACCAAGTGTTCTTGACAATGCTGATCATTGGCAAATATTCAATGATGATCATTAGATCATTGCTTTCTTGGAATGAAAAGACAATTTTGAATGGCTGTATTTTAAAGGCAGTGAATCTCAGAAGTCTAAATCTATTTTTGAATCCAATTTAGATATAAATGAAGAATTCCTATAGCTGAAAGGAAATAAAATTCCCAAAGGCTTGGTTTCTCTTGAGAAGTTGTTTTACAAGCATGATAGATTTGTCAAACAACAGTAAATAGATTCATGTTTCTCTTAGGGATTTGACCAAGTAAATCTGACCAACAAAAAAAATCCCAAGATGGTCAACATTGGTAAGTGTTGCACCCCTAAAGAAAGATTCAAGTTCACCTCTTTGCTCGATCAATACATTGATGTCTTAGCATATTCTTGTGAAGACCTGAAGTCTCTCAGACTTGATGAAATCTGCCATCACATTCCTTTCAAGGCTAATTCAATGCCCTACAAGCAAAAATCCATACAATACAATCCAAAAAATTTAGGTACTATTATGTCTGAGATACAGAAAATGTTAAATGCTAGAATCATCTTCCCAATCCATCATTCTACATGGATTGCAAACATAGTGCCTATAAGGAAGAAGAATGGCAAAATTTGCATTTATGTAGATTTCAGGAATCTGAATCAGTCATCTCTGAAAGATAATTACCCTCTACCAATCATGGACCAAGTGCTTCAAATAGTAACAAGGTCAGAGATGTTATCAATGCTGGATGGATTCTCAGGTTATAATCAAGTTGAAGTTGGTGAAGTTGACCAATACAAGACTACATTCACCACACCTTAGGGTACATTTGCATATAAAAGAGTGCCTTTTGGCTTAATAAATGTTGGTGCTACCTTTCAGAGAGCTATGGACATGGCCTTCAAAGATGAGATTGGAAAATTCATAGTGGTGTATCTTGATGACTTAACTACCTTTTCAAAACGTAGATCTGATCATGTATGCCACTTACAACAAGTGTTGGAGTGCTACCACCAAAATAGTATTTTTTTGAATCCTAAGAAGTCTATTTTTGGAGTAACATAGGGGAAACTCCTTGGACACATTGTGTCCAAAGAAGGCATAAATATTGACTCAGATAAAGTCAAGTCTATTCAAGAGCTAAATTTGCCTACAAGTAAAAATTTTGTTCACTCTTTCTTTGGAAAAGTGAATTTCTTACTAAGATTCATCCTTGAATTTGCTGAGAAGACAAGACACATTGTGAATATGATGAAAGGGAAGACCACCTTCAGCTGGACTAAAGAAGGCAAATTAGTGTTTCAGAATATCAAGACTACCATTGCTCACACCCCTACCTTGGTTTGTCCAGATTACCATAGAGATTTTATTATATACAGTTATGCATCTGAGCACACTCTTTCAGTGATTCTTGTTCAACAAGACAAGGAAGGTATGGAATCCCCCATCTCTTTCATGATTTTCCCTCTCAAAACCCATGAAATGAAGTATTCAAATATAGTAAAACACACATATGCGTTGATAAAAGCAGTCAAACATTTATGCTTCTATATTTTGAATTCACACACTACTACCTTAGTTCCTGACACTACAGTCAAGTCTATATTAACTTAGCAGGAGTTTGGCACAAAGAGAGGTAATTGGATTGCAAAGATCCAAGAATTTGATCTAGATATCAAGCCGACAAAGTTGGTCAGAGGTAAAGGCCTATGCCAATTAATGGCTGATAATAAGCCAGAAGATACACAGCGTGAAGAAGCTGAAGTGGAAGATATGCCAATAGTCCTTTTTGTCTCCACTACCAATGAATGGTACTCAGGTATTACCTATTTTCTAACTTATGGTGAATGTCCTGCTCATTTGTCTTACAAAAAAAGGAGGACTATCAAGTTGAAAGCTGTCAATTTTGTCTTTTGGGATAATGGTCTGTACAAGAGAAGCATAGATGGAGTATTCCTTCACTGTGTAGACAAAGAATAGCAAACCCAGCTTTTAAAATCTTTCCATAATTTGGCCTGTGGAGGACATGTTTCTTCTCCTGTGACTACTCATAAAATTTTGCGAGCCAGGTATTACTGGCCAACTATTTTCCAAGATGCACATAAGTGGGTAAGGAAATGTGAACTTTGCCAGCAATTTGTTGGAAGACCCAAGTTGGTTGCTCTACCTCTCAAGCCAGTAATCATAGAGGAACCTTTCTAGCAATGGGGACTTAATTTTTTTGGGACAATAAACCCATCTTCAAGTGCTGGACATGATTATGTCCTTATAGCAATTGATTATTTCACCAAGTGGGTAGAAGCAATCCCAACTAAGCATGCTACTTCAGAAGTTGTATGCAACTTCCTCAAAGAGAATATCATTTCCAGGTTTGGAGTTCCACTCAAAATTGTTACTAATAATGCAGCATGTTTCACCTCTCAAGAGATTACGCAATTTTATTTTCATTATGGAATTACACTCTCTCATTCTTCTGATTATTTTCCACAAGGGAATGGACAAACTGAGTCTAGTAATAAAAATTTGGTAACTATTATCAAAAAGCTAGTAGATGATAATCAAAGGACATGGCATAAAGCATTGGTTGATGCTCTATGGGCAAACAAAATCACACCAAAGAGGGTGATTGGTATGTCTCCTTTTCAACTTCTCTACGGTATTAATGTTGAGATACCAATCACCTTAGAGTTACCAGCCTTGAAAATGGTGAAGGCCATTAAAGATCAGACATATGAGAGTTCTCTTGACAAAAGAATCATGTGCCTGACTCAACTGGAGGAATAGAGAACCATGGTGGTGGATAGAATTGTTGCTCATCAAAGTCTAGTAAAGAAACTCTTTGATCAGAAGGCCAGAAATCATGATTTCCAGATTGGGGATCAAGTCCTGCTATGGGACAAAAGAAGAGAACCAAAGGGGATGCATGGAAAGTTTGACTCCCTTTGGAAAGGCCCATTTATAATTCATCAACACATTGGTGAAAACAACTTTCTATTGAAATACCAATATGGCACACTCTTTTCTCTGCCCCACAATGGGAAGCATCTGAAACACTTCAACTCTTGAAGTATCGGATCATTGCCTCTGTATATATGTATATTTGTACAGTTTTAATTCTATTTTTTTTTATTTTTGATGCCTTTCATTTTTGGGTAGTATGACTCTGAAGCCCAATGGTACACATGAAGACATTGAAATTCTGGATTCTACTCCTTTCAATTCATTTTGCAATTGACAGAAGTTCCCCAACTGGAGCCAGCTGTTGTCCTCCAAATAATAGCAGTCATTTTTGGGACAACATTTGAACTATTTTGGTCTTACAGACCAAAATTATTTCTTCCATTTCCAAAATTTGTCCTAGACATTCAAATTCCTCATTTTCCAAGCTTCTCAAAAAATCTACGCACTCTATAGGCTTGAATATATAGCCTCTATAGGCTTGAATCTACGGACTCTGCAGGCTTGAATCTACGGACTCAGTAAGAAGAGAAGTCTACGAACTATGCAAGAAAAGGAAAATCTACAAACTCTGCAGTGCCTTTGTTCAAACAAAAATCTCCATCAGCAAACACCAACAGTTTGTTCAATGGGTTCAAGGTTCAACAAGTTTAACGTCTTTGACAAGAGTTAAGCGCTTCATCAAAGTTCAAAGTTCAATCGCTTCAATTAGTTCATCGGCTTCCAAACACTTGGCCAAATTAAGGTAGCTTGAACCATTGAACCATTGAACCACTTTGGTTCAAAGGTTCAATAGGCAAAGGTCGGTTCAACCAAAGGAACGGTTCAATGGCTTAGTTTAACCTAGCGATTTAACACTTTATTTCACTCAATTAGTTCATTCTTTCAGTTCATCCTTTGGTTCAACACCTCAAGGTCCAATAGGAGGTTCAAAGACATTTTCAAAGCTTTATTTGAACCATTAAACCAAAACTTGGTTCAACGAAAAGGTTCAATGTTTTGGTTCAAAGACATGGTTCAAAGGGAAGTTCAATGTTTGGTTCAGTGCTTAGTTCATTCATTGAACCATCGACTTGAACCATTTTTGGTTCAACCGATTGGTTCAACGTCTTGGTTCAACAAAATGGTTCATCGCCAAAGTTCAAAGGGGTGACTCAATGCAAAAGGAAGCTTCATGAAGGATAAGTGCCCTTGCGGAGGATACTTAATCAATAATAGCACCCTTCAAAAGGGTCATTTTCAAAGAAGTTGAAAGGTAATTGTTTCAGATTTGTTTAAGGCATTTAAAATTGGCTAAGGCATATTTATTTCAGATTTTTGTTCAAAGGAATTCCTATAGACAAAAAGTACAAAATAAATCAAAGAAGCAAATGCGAGCAAAATCTGAAGACTTGTTCAAAGATTTGGTGAAACAAATAATTCCACGGACTTTTTATCCACGGGATTTTTCCCCAAACTTTTTGTCCGTGAGATTTTTCCCCGGGATTTTTGTCCGTAGGAATTTTCCCTGGGGAAAATGTCCATGGAAATTACCCGTAGGAGAAAACACCTGGGAATTTGCCCGAAGGATAGTTTGCGAGAGACTCAAATAGAAAGCCTGGAGATTTGTCCATGGGAACTGCCAAGGCAAAGGGCTGCCGAAGGACCCCGAAGGGTAGGTGCCCTTGTGGGGAACTCTCAGTAGCCAAAGTAAAGGGCACTTTCTAACCCATTCATGGGTCATTCCTCAAGGCCTAAAAGAGCAAATCCAATCTGGAAGAATACCAAGTGAAAAACCAAAAGAAGACCAAGGGGTGACGCGCTCAAAGACGTCAAATTCAAGATAGTGAACTAGTCGTTGAGAGCACATCGATGGGCATGAAAACATCAATTTTAAATTCCATGAAATAGCCATTGATCCTTTGAATTTATAGACCTGAATGCATTCCCAGAATTCAAGACCAAAACTATCAAAAAGTGAGGAAAGACAGAATAAAGAATCAATCTAGGACCCGATTCAATTAACCAAAAAAGGAGGAACGATGAAGACAAGATCAAACTTCCAGGTGGACATTGAAAGTTGCAATCTTTCAATTGCATGGCTTGTTTATCTGCATTGAGAAGATCAAATGGCTAAAATGCCCCAAAGTTCTAGCCTGTCTTCCTAGCAGTTCCCAACGCATTATGATGTATTATTGTTCTTGAGTCCTCCTTGAAGAGGCTATATAAGGGACCCTCTCTTATTATAAAATTATCTCTTTTTTGACAATCTAAACGAAACTCTACCCAAATTGAGAGGCATCATTGATACTTTGTGCTCAGTCTGTTAATCATATTTTGTTACTGGAATAAGAAAGCAAGGGACTTTTTCAGACTCTGTGTTGTGATTTCTTTGTTATTAAGGAAACTATTCTTATGTCTTTTTCCTTGATATATTTTCTGTTCCATTAATTTAACAAATAGGATTAGTAAAAATAGTCAGGAAGGTGTCCTAAAGAATCAACTGTGGAGAGACTTTATGCCCCCATAGCTGCCTTCAGTGTGTTTTCTTTTCATTGTTGTGTAAAGGACTTTGAGAAGACTTTGTGCCCTCATTTTCCTTCATATATTACTCTTGAACATTTTAGGTGGATACTTTGTGATGTATCTCGATTTGTTGATTACTACACCCTCAGTTACATTCTACTTTTATTTCCAAGAGTATTCTTGTGGCTGGCTGAATAGTTCTTCTAAAAGAAGAGGAGCGTTGTCTGTCATTTCCCTTGAGTTTTTCCTTTGTTTTACACACATCATCTCTAAAGAAAGAGAGATGGATGGCTTGTTCTACCCTTGAGTATTATTTTCTATTTATACATATATATATAGCATATCCATAGGGAACCTCCCCTTGATGAGAGGAGAGAGTAGTCTCCTTCTAATGTGATAAACTAACACATTTGGATGACTAATCTTCCTAATTTGGCTGATCAGACCTATTTTGTTTACCAGTATGCTGATAGAAAAAATATTCAACCAACACAATTTAAGAAAATTTAGACAAGATCAAACTAGAATCATTTGTAAATATGTCAATCCAACCATAGTGTGGATGATCTTCAAATAAAGATAATGAGCAAACATTCTAGTGGTACTCTAATCAAGTGATTTTTTAATTTTAAGGTACAAATTTACACAATTTAAAATAAGGATCCCCATTTTTTAGAAGTTAGTATATGTTGATCTAAAAAAATGGCTACTTTTGGGGGAATCATAGCAATATGTTAGAACTTAGAGACTCTGGTTTAGACTAATAACTAGACTACTTATTACACTTGATTAGATACCATAGTTAAGATCAATTCATGATTAAAACAAGTCTTACTCATGCAAGATTGAGATAAAATATCAAAACTCATCTATGTTATGTGTGTGCTTTGATTCCACATACTGTTTTCCATGGGATTTAGGGAACAACTTTTAAATTTCATGACTTCAACCATTAAGACTGACTTATAGCATATTTGGATGTGCATTAAGAATCATGTTTTATCTCAGGGAAGGCTTAGGCATTTCTCTAATTCTATCTAGGCACCCATAGCCCTAATAAAGATACCTTTGGCTCCATTCAAGCCCTTGCTCCACTACCATCTAGGCATCCATAGCCCTAGTGGAGATTACCAAAATCACCTTTACTTAGAAAGATTTTAACTTTTACAATAAAGCTCTTATTTTTTTATATTTTTCAAGTTATTTTGAATTTTTAGAAAAGGTTAGGAACCAAGTTAGCCATGTTTTAGGACTTTTTCAAGTGTTTCATCTTTAGACAATCATCCTTGGTTGCAAAATTTGTCCTAAGCAATAATGCTTATTAAGTACAAACATGGCTGTGTTTTAATAATTCATATTTTCACCCAACATGTGCAATCCTTATTAAAATAAAATTTAGATCATAAAAAGGTTTAATATTTTAAGGAAAAATTAACCTATTTATCAATATTTACCATTTTTTCCAAATTATAACATCAAGTTCAAATTCTCGGAATCTATGATCAACCAATGTTGAGAAGTCATACCTACATTTTTAAACTGTGAAGTTCTTGAGCAATTAGGTGAAATTTTGAGTTGAAGTCTATCCAAAAGGATTTATTTAGAAGAAAGGAATGAATCAAAGAAATCAAACACATGAAACACAAATCAAAACAAATAGCAAGCAAATAAATATTTACAATCAAGGGATAGGAAGGAAAGAAAATAGGAAAGAAACTAATATAAAACCTACCTAAACTAACTCCACAAAGAACTTACCTCCAGGATCAAATGGAAATTTAACTAAACTAATAGAGAACCTTAAAACATGATTGCTTCCATTTAGTGGCCTCTTCTTGTGGATAGGAGCACTTGTTTGTTCATGTTTTCTGTGTGATGGATCTTGATTCCTCATCTCCATTTTCTAGTACCTAGATTAAGGATATGGATCTAAAACCCAATCATCTTATTCCCAAATCCTTATATCTTGTATCAAGAGTGTTAATTCTTATTCATTCATAAACTGATAGTGACCTATATCATGTTTATTTAATGAGGGTAGCTCAGCGAGAATTATTAATAAAGTGTCTTCATTAAGTTTGGCTTGAGGTGGAGATGGAATACCAACCTTTTCACCAAAACTTTCCAAGTCATCCTAAAATGCTACTTCATCATGATAAACTATTTGAATCAAGTTGATCACATACTTATAACCTTTTTATGGGGTTATATGGAAATCCCTGATCTTCTACACTTGCTTCATCTTCATCATCTATGAAGAATGGCATCTCTTCTACCCAATCAAGTCCCACCTCATCTTACTTGGGGATATCCAAAATTATATTTTTGTCTTAGAATACCTTGATTTCTTTGAAGAAATCTTGTTATAAATGTTTCCATTGGTCAGTTTATTCAAGGATATCCTCAATTTTAGTAATGAACTTATATGAATTATCCTCACAACTATCTTCTAAAGAGAGGTTAGCTTGTATCTGATCTTGTTCATAGGGATACTCATTTTGAATGGTTATTCCTTCTCTTAGAGCATATTTAGGTTCATTTTCTTCTTGGAATGAAAAATCAAAATCTTGTACCATGAAATATTTAGATGTCTTTGTAAATCTAGATGTCCCTGTAACATTGTCTTGATTAAACATAGGTTCAGATGTATCCTTTTCATTTTGATATGCTTCAAAGATATTAAAATGATCAGATATACATATATCATAAATATTCATTTCATGTACATTCTCAGATGACCTATTATTATTTTTTTCATGAAACTTAATTGTAGGCCTAATGGAGGTTTTTGGGTATAAGCGAATGTTTTGATGTTTCTTAAGTATGAAGGATGATCATAGAGGATGAAAGTAAAGTATTTGAAATGGTTTGAGTCATTGGTAAGGTCCATATGGACCATAGTGTCTCAAGGTGTTCCATAAAGTTGAATTAGGTCTCCATGGGACCTATTGAAGGCTTGAAGGATAAAAGAGGTTTCATAAGGTGAGTGAGTGACTTGGAGTGTTGAATAGATTGTTAAATATAGATAAGATGTGGAGGATATTTTTTTAATTTTTTTTAAATGGTTCCATATTTGGTTAAGGGATATTTATATCTAAGTGTAATGTGTGGCCTAATGGAGGGATAATTGCTTAGGCCTTGCTTAAGCCTAGTGTGTTGTTTTGATCCATTCAAAGCATGGCTGACCTAATGAGACTGATGTATATTGTATGTAACATGTGAAAGATATATTTTTATGTTAATCCAATGATGTAAATTGTTATGGTTTACCAAGTGGATGGTGATGATTAAGGCTCTATAAAGAGTATAAACAAAGATGAAGGTTTCTAGTGTTGATAAGTGAATAATAGAGAAGGGTGAGCATGCTTGGGGGATAAATTAAAGATAATATAAGTGTGATGGATATTTATTTTACCTAAAGGTAATTTTTATGAGGTTTTAAAAATGTTATTATAGATTTTAATATTGAGCATGAGCGAAGAGGTGTAGAGTGATCCAAAAGGCTATTTTGGATACATTGCTTATGAGTTAGACAATTAAAAATTGAAGCAAATGATATGAGAGGTTTGTATAAGTGTGTGAAGGAATTAAAAGAATAATAATAACATGTTGAATATGGAATGAAGATAATATAGTCATTTTTAGGGTGGTTAGCTATTGGATTACTTGTTTCAAAGTTAGATAGGCCTATTTGTCTAATTAAGAGTTGTAAAAGAGGAAGAGGCTTGTATGAGGTAGAAAGGTAGGTTTAAAAGTGTTAGATCAATATAATTCTATCATCAGGTGTATAATACATCAAATTAGAGGTGGATTTTATTTTGGAGGTGATTGAGTTGGTACTTGATTACCTAGGGGGTTGTATCCTCCTTGCTAGTTGGTGTTAGTTAAAGGTCTAGCTGGTGCTTGACCAAATTGAGGGGTGGGTTTTCCTTGATTATTTGAATATGATATAAATTGAAGAAATAATTTAAAAAAAAATTATTATAAATCTTTTTTCAAGTGGGTTTTCTCCCCCATGAGGGTTTCACACATAATTCATGTGTTATGTACTTTGATCTTGCATTGTTTTATGTGTTCATTGCAATGAATGGCTTATATGCTTCATGAATGCTTATATTTAATGGTTAATAAGTTAAATAATTTTTATTTTATTTTATTTTCTTTCATCATTGATTCACCCCCACCCCTTAGTGATTGTGCTTCCAATAATTGGTATTAGATTAGGTCCTTCAGGAAGGCTTAACAACTAGGAAGGTGGTCTTTGAAGCACAAAATGGATAAGTAAATAAGGAAATAAAATAAAGAATTGAATTGAGGTATATGGATAAGTCATATGAGGATCATATTTGTACCTTGAATAGTGGCATGGTCATAATGGCTCAAGAGGATGAGAAACCTATTAAGGATATCAAATTTTAGTTAGAAGATGCTAATGTAAGGATAAGTTCTATGGAGGTTCTTAAGAAGAAGCTTAGAAATAAAAATAATAATATTAATATTCATGATCTTAAGAAATATTTATAAGCTTAAAATTTAATTTTGAGGTCAAATAAGGTCAAATGTGATCAATGGAAAACTAAGCTAGGCTCTTTGAAGGTTGAGCATGAGAAACTAGTGGTCAAAATGAGCAAGGTTAAGCAAGAGGAATTATATTAGGTCAAGAAGGATGATAGAATGAAGAAAAAGGTGTGAATACCATCAAGTCAACCTAATGCCATGAGGTCTATCAATTCATCTCATAATCAATGTTATGCTTACAATCAGTTTGGTCACATTGCAAGAGATTACAAAAGCAAAGGTAACCTATCAAAAGGAGATAACAACCATCATCAAGTAAAAGGTATGAATGATATTATTTATTTTAGGTGTCATAGAGTTTATCATATTTCAAAATATATTAAGGATAGGTTGAATTAATTCTCAAGGTAAAACAAGGTGTATGGAGCTCCTAGTGTGTAAGGAAAAGGTCATACATGGATATGGAGACATAAGACTATCAAGAGAGATAAAATTGAGACCAAGGATGAATTGGTTGTTGAGCATATTAGTTAATATTGTTTGTTTATTTTTTTAGATATGAATTCAATAAAATAATATTATTTATTAGGGTGTGTTGACAAGGGAGTCAAAGAGAAGATGGATGAGCCAATTAAGACTATAAGGAGGCTTAGGAAAGACAAGCAAACTAGTGAGAGTATGAAGACTTGGGAATATCCTAATTTTTGGATGTTCTAAGTGCCTTGGTATGTGATTTGTTTCTATTAGGATTCATAGATGCATTACTCAATCATTTGAAGCATCATGGAATGGTGTTATAAGGTTGATAAGTGAGAGACTAGTCAATGGGTCAAGGTATGTTCTTTGTCTTGATATGCATATAAGTTGAGTATGGATTATTTAATTTGGTTTCAAGATTGTAAAATATGTTTATCACCTATTCAGAGCTATGATAATTGATTTAAATTTCCAAAGTTATTTGTATACGAATATCTTAATTTGAGTGTGCTTGGTTGGCATAAGGGTTCTAATACAAGAAACCCTTGACATGGTGTATCTTGGGTTGTAAAATGAGTTGGGTCACCAAACTAGGTGAGAAAGTGTAAATTGATGATATAAAAGTGTTCAATGAGGTTATGGTGTGCTATAGGTAGTCCCTTGGTGTAAAGGTGTGATAATTTCAAGTTATGTATTTTTGTTTTCAATGTACATCTTTGAAGTGACCTAGGAGAGGAGTATATTTTCTTGTGCAAGAGAGAGGTCCTTGAAGGGATAATATTGTGAAGGTAATTTCATCTTGTATTAGAATGAATTTATGAATTAAATCATATTTCATCCATATATGTCCTAATGAGGTAGCTTATTCAGGTTTGTAGCTTGAAAGAGCTCTTATAAGAATGGATTCAGGTAAGTTTAGTTGCTTTTGAGCATGTTCTTATTATTCAAATCAGTTATGGTTGTTTGATTAATATGAGAAGGTTTTTAGAAAATTTAAAGTGGTAATTTTGGCACAAGAATATTATCATTTGATTAATCTGTCTCATAAAGTATGTTGGATAGTTGTCGTATCCTATGTGTGGATGAAGATGGCTCCATTCAAGGTATGTTCTTGTAAGAGAGTTTGCTTGTACATGTTTGAAATATTTTGGTTTTGTTTAGGTGGAATATGGATTTAGGGGGATATAAGTCATTTTTTTTTGGATTATGTGAATTTTGGGCATGTTTTATATAATATAAGAATCACAGAGCAATTTAGATAGATGTATGTTCACTTCAATTGATAATATGCAAGGTATGCATAGAGTGAGGGAGAGTATATGTGAGATGTTTCAATTTCAAAGAGATTATGGTGTTGAGTATGGTTTGAGAATATGTTATATTATATGATCATTATGTTAGGGGGATATTTATATCTCTATGAGAAGCTTTTTAGGTCAACGGATCATGTTGACATGTTGAGGAAGAGACACTTTGTCATTAATGTCAAAGGGGGAAAAAGATCATAATGAAGGAATTGTTCAGTTTGGGAGAGAGAATTCTAAATGGTGTTTTATATAAATGAAAAAGGGGGATATTTTTTATCATGGTATTGAGATGAATTTATTTCTAGTGATGTCAAGGTGATCTTAGTACATAATGCATTAATGACAAAGTGATAGGTTCCAAGTGGATTTGAGATTGCATATAATGTGTGTAGGTATTTAAGGTGATTGATCATGTTTGAGGGATAAAATGAGGTGTAAGGATTTATTAGGGTTTTTTTTTAAGTGAAATGAATTCATTGGATTAGTCTTGTGAAGGTCTAGGTTATCTTAGTCAACTTGGTAGAACTTCCCAAGTAAGGAGATTGATGACATCATTATTTTCACATGTGAAGGTGTCAAAAGAAATTGGTCACACGGGTTTTTTAATATTTATGATTAGATAATTTTTTTAAAATTTCATGTCTTGAAATGATGTATATAAAAACTTATGGTAGTAAAAAGTTGGTTTCCTAGGCAGATTTCATTAGTTATGGCAGTACAAAGTTGGAATTCAAATATTTGAATTTACAAAGAAAAACCAATCAGTAATATTTTTATTATAAATTTTGATAATGGATGAATTTGATAGTGGTGTAAAAATAAAATTGATATATGACTTCAAGGGATATCCAAAAAAAATTATTAGAAGGTTTGACTAGTTGTATAATTGCATTTATTGCACGTGAGAGTTCATTGTTGTTGACTGTGTTTTTTCTGAATAAACTAGAGTGAAAATAAATGATTATACAAGTCAAAATATTGATCAAACCTTGTTTTTATAAAAGTTAAAGATTAATTAAACTCCATGTAGATCATCATAAAATTGATTTGGATTTTTCAATATCCATACAAGTGTAGTTATTGTAGGTTAAAATTGACATTTGTTGACTTTAATTATTGCAGGTCCGAGTAGGCTTCTTGCAGTGGTGTTTATGAGCCTTTGGAGGTTAAATGAAGGTGTCTTATGGATTGTATGTGTTCCTAAGGTATTGATATTTCCATACATATGTGTATTATACTTGGTAATTTTATATGTAGTTTGTTTGAGCCAAATTTGTGAAGACAATATTTTTGGGCTAATTATGCCTAATAGGTTTTTAAGGCCTAATGGAGGTTTCTAGGTATAAGTGAATGTTTTGATGTTTATTAAGCATGGAGTATGATAAAAGAGGATGAAAATAAATTATTTGAAATGTTTTGATACATTTTTATGGGTCACATGGACCATAGTGTCTCAAGGTGTTCCATGAAGTTGAATTAGGTCTCCATAAAACCCATTAAAGGCTTGAGGGATAAAAGAGGTTTCATAAGGTGAGTCAGTGACTTAGAGTTTGAAATGGATGTTAAACATAGAGAATGCATGTATTAACTTGTGTTAAAGTGTTTAAAATTTTTTCATCTCTGGTTAAGGTATATTGGTATCTAAGTGTAACGTATGGCCTAATGAAGGGTTAATTTCTTAGGTCTTTTTTAAGCCTAGTGTGTTGTTTTGATGCATTTGAAGCATGGCTGACCTAATGAGATTGATTTATATTATATGTAATATGTCCAAATATATATTTTTATGTTTATACAAGAATGTAAATTGTTATGGCTGACTAAGTAGATAGTGATCATGAAGGCTTTAGAAAGAGCATAAATAAATATGAAGGTTTCTAGTGTTGATAAGTGAATAATAGAGAAGAGTGAGTATGATTGGTGGATATATTTAAGAGAAGAGAAGTTTTAGGTATATTTATGTAACATTAAGGTAATATATTTGATGTTTTAAAAAAAAAATTGAATATTTGAAGATTGAGGATGAGCAAAGAGGTGTAGAGTAATCCAAAAGGTTGTTTTTGATACATTGCTTGTAAGTTAGACAATTGAAGAGTGAAGCAAATGGTATGAGAGGTTTTTATAAGTGTGTGAGGGAATTAAAATAATAATAATAATAACATGATGAAAATTTCATGAAGATCAGAGAGTGGTGTTGAAGGTGGTTGGCTATTGGATTACTTGTTTCAAATCTAGATAGGCGTATTTGTCTAGTTGAGAGTTGTAAAAGAGGAAGAGGATTATATGAGGTAGAAAGGTAGGTTTACATGTGTTAGAGAAATATAATTATATCATTATATGTATAATACATCATATTATAGGTGGATATTTTTTTGGAGTTGATTGATTTGGTGTTTGATCACCTAGGGTGTTGTATCCTCCTTGCTAGTTGGTGCTAGCTAAAGGTATAGTGGGTGCTTGACCAAATTTAGGGTTGGGTGTTCCTTGATTATTTGGTGATGATCTAAATTTATTTAATAATTTTATAGGATAGTAGTCCAAATATTTTTTTAAGTGATTTTTATCCCCTATGAGGGTTTCCCACATAGGTCATGTTTTATATGCTTTAATCTTGCATTGTTTTCGTTGTTCATTGCAATGAATGGTTTATATGCTTCATGAATTATTATGTTGAATGGTTAAGAGTTATGAAAATTGGAATTTAATTTTATATTCTTTAATCACTGAGTTACCCCTCCTCTTAGTGATTGTGCTTCTAACAATTGATATCAGAGCAGGTGCTTTAGGAAGGCTTGACAACTAGGAAGGTGGTCCTTGAAGCACAAAATAGTTAAGTAGATAAGGAAAGAAAATCAAGAATTGAGTTATATGGATAAGTATTATGAGGATAATATTTTTAATTTTAATAATTACATGGTCATAATGGATAAAGAGGATGAGAAGGTAATTAATAATCTCAAATGTCAATTAGAAGATGCTAATGTAAGGATAAGTTCTATGGAATTCTTAAGGATAAGGTATGTATCTTTAACTCTAATGTAGCCATATAAATAAAAAAGGATAAGATTAATATTCATGATCTTAAGAATTATTTATAGGTTTAAAATTCAACTTTTAAGTCAAAGAAGGTGGAATGTAATCAATTGAAAATCAAGCTAAGCTCATAGAAGGTTGAGCATGAGAAACTAGTGGTCAAAATGAGCAAGGTTGAGCAAGAGGAATTAGATAAGGTCAAGAAATATGATAGCATGAATAACAAGGTGATAATACCATAAATTAATCCCAATTACATGAGTTTTGTCACTTCATCTCATAATAAATGTTATGCTTTCAATCAATTTGGTCACATTGCAAGAGATTGTAAAAGGAGAGGTAACCTGTCAAAAGGAGATAAAAACCATCATCAAGAAAAATTTATGAATGATATAATTTATTTTAGGTGTAATATATTTTTTCATATTAAAAAATATTTTAATAATAGGTTTAATGAGTTATCAAGGCAAAATAAGGTGTATGGATCTCCTAGTGTGCAAGGAAAAGGTCATGCATGGATACAGAGACTTAACACTATCAAGAGAGATCAAATTGAGACCATGGATGAATTGGTTGTTGAGAATATTATTCAAGATTATTTTTTTATGTTAAATATTAATTTACTAAAATAATACTATTTATCAAGGTGTGTTGACAAGGTATTCAAATAGAATATGGATGAGCCAATCAAGCCTATGAGGAGGCTTAGGAAAGACAAGCAAACTAGTGAGAGTATGGAGACTTGGAAATATCTTAAGTTTTGGATTTTATAAATGCCTTGGTATGTTATTTGTCTTTATTAGGATTCATATAGGCATTACTCAATCATTTTAATCATCATGGAATGGTGTTTCAAGGTTGATAAGTAATAGACTAGTCAATGGGTCAAGGTTTTTTCATTGCCTCGATATGCATATAAGTTGAGTATGGGTTCTTTCAATTTGTTTCAATATTTTAAAATGTTTATATCACCTATTAAGATCTATTATAATTTATTTTAAGGTCTACAGTTATTTTTATAATAATATCTTACCTTGAGTGTCTTTGGTTGGCATAAGGGTTCTAATACAAGAAACCATTGACATGGTGTATCTTGGGTTGTACAATGATTTGGGTCACCAAAACTGGTGATAAGACATAAAATTATGATATAAAAGTGTTAAATTAGGTTATGGTGTGATATAGGTAGTCCCTTGGTGTGAATTTATGAGAATTTCAAGTTATGTATCTTTGTTTACAATGTACATCTTTGAAGTGACCTAGGAGAGGAGTATCTTTTCTTGTGCAAGAGAGATGTTCTTGAAGGGATAATATTGTGAAGGTTAGTTGATATTGAAATATAATTAATGTATTAATGCAATAATATTTCATCCATATATGGCCTAATGAGGCAGCTTATTCATGTTGGTAACTTGAAATAGCTCTTATAGGCATGGATTCAGGTAAGTTTAGTTATTTTTTAGAATGTTCTTATTGTTCAAATTAGTTATGGTTGTTTGATCCATATGAGAAGGTTTTTAAACCACTTAAATAGGTAATTTGGGCCTAATAATATCATAATTTGATTCAATTATCTCATAAATCATGTTGGATAGTTGTGGTAGCCTATGTGTGGATGAAGATGGCTCCATTCAAGGTATGTTCTTGTAAGAGAGTTTGCTTGTATATATTTGAAATATTTTGGTTTTGTTTAGGTGGAATATGGATTTATGGGGAGATTTATTTATTAGTATGTAAATTTTTTTCATGTTTATTATATCATAAAAATCAAGGAGTAATTCAGATAGAGGTATGTTCTCTTCAATTGATAATATGCAAGGTATGCATAGAGTGAGGTAGAACATATGTGAGATGTTTCAATTCCAAGGAGCTTATGGGGTTTATTATGGTTTGAGAACATTTTATATGAGATTATCATGAATTTATGGGGAAATTTCTATCTCTATGATCATCTTTTCATGTCCAAAGATCAAATTGGCATGTTCAGGAAGAGACCCTTTATCATTAATATCAAAGGGGAAGAAAGATCAGATTGAAGGAGTTATTCATTTTGGGAGAGAGAATTATAAAAGGTTTTTTCCATAAATGAAAAAGGGGGAGATTTTTTAGCATGGTCTTGAGATGAATTTATTGTCATTGATGTCAAGGTGATCTTAGTACATAATGCATTATGATAAAGTGATAGGTTCCAAGTGGATTTGAGAGTGCATATCATGTGTGTAGGTCTTTAAAGTGATTGACCATGTTTGAGGGGTCAAATGAGGTATAAGGAGTACTTGGGGTATTTTTTGAAGTGAAATTAATTCATTGGAGTAGTCTTTTGAAGGTCTAGGTTATCTTAGTCAACTTGGTAAAACCTCCTAAGGATATTGATAACATTAGCATTCACACGTGTGAAGGTGTCAAAATAAAGTGGTCACATGGGTTTATTTAGATTTATACCTAAATTATGTGTTTCAAATTTTATTTCTTGACATGATGTATAAAAAAAATTATGGTAATACAAAATTAGTCTCTAAGGCAAATTTCACTAGTTTCCATAGTCAAATTTGGATTATGAAGTGACCATTGGAATTCAAATATTTGAATTTATGAAGAAAAATTAGTAAGTAATATTTTTCTTATAAATTTTTATAATGGATGAATTTTATGGTGGTGTAAAAATAAAAGTGGTATATGGATTTAATGGATATCCAATAAAATTGATTATGAGGTTTGACTAGTTGTACAATTGCATTTATTTCATGTGAGAGTTCACTATTATTGACTATGATTTTTTTGAATAAACTAGAGTGCAAAAAAATGATTGTATAAGTAAAAATATTGATCAAACCTTGTTTGTATAAAAATATAAAATGAATTATACTCCATGTAGATCATCCTAAAAGTGATTTGGATTTTTGAATGTTTATACAAGTGTATTTATTTTAGGTCAAATTTGACTTTTGTTGACTATAATTATTGCAAGTCTAACTTAGATTCTTACGATGGTGTTTATGAGAATTTGGAGGCTGAATGAAGGTGTTTTATGGTTTAGATGGTGTTATTGAGGTATTTAAATTTCCATCCATATGTTTATTGTGCTTGGAAAGTTTATATGAAATTATTTGTTACCTCCTTGCATGTTGGTGCTTGTTAAAGGACTAGTTGAGTTGGTGCTTGACTTTTAAAGGGTTGGTGATTCTTGTGGGGTTGATGCCTTACTAATTCTTAATTCATTAGTTATAGTAATATATTCCAGGATGTCTTTCAATTGGTTTTATCCCCCAAGAGGGTTTCCCACATATCTCATATGTTCTTATGTGGTTTGATTTTATATATGTTTGTTTATGCATTACTTAATGTATGTATGTGATTGAATGCTTCATGGATTATAATTTAAATTAAAGGATTATTTTAAGGCAAATGATTCACCCCCACCCCCCCTCAGTATATGTAATTCCAAAAAAATGTTAAAATTTGAGTAGATATTAACTGATGGAAATTTTTATATGATGTCTTATTTATTGGATGCAATCATAGGCACAGTCCAAAAAACTTATGGGAACCATGGTAGCCATCCATAGAGTATCTAGATAAAAAAAAATTGATGATTATTCTTTCTTGAATATTTATAAATTTAGGAATGAAATCAACATAATTTATGAGGATGTTTATCCTCAAGCTTATCAATCCATCTATGGAAGCTAGATGCCCAATTTATTTGAAAACATGAGAAAGAGTGTCTCAAAAATGGGAGATTATTGGTACTACCCAAATTCTAATCTTATTATAATTGAGACCAAATCATATCCCCTCTATTTTCCATGCCATATCCTAGATAAGGTGGTTGAATGAGAAATTTCACATCAATTATACAATAATGTGGATGAGGAGCTTAGCAACAAGCACCAAACCTATTATCATAAAATTCCCTTAAGCATTAGCCAACTTTAGTTTACAATAAGTGCACATCTTAATTTAGTTGGAAAGGCCAGGTTCCATTATGATCTAAAATCTACCCAATACAAAGATTGAAACCCTAGGGAAAGAATCAAAAGTTATCTTAAGCACCTTAAAGAGAAGAACAAGGTCATTATCAAATATGACCACAAGGAATATGAGCATGATGTTATCTTCCTTAGTGCTTCAAATGATTATGAAGCTTAGAGTCATATGAATAATCATAATATTCCAATAATATTTGCTCAATAAATTCAATATGGCCCTAAAATAAATAGGGATTGAGGAAATGAAATAGTGGAAGAAACTAAAAAGGCCTAGAGTCATAAATGGCCTCAACTACATTCTTAAAGAACCCATGAGCAAGATCAACCTCCCTCTCCTACATAAGAAGAAACTGATCTATCAGAGAAATATCCTAATGACGAGAGGGAGGAAAATATTTATATTGGGAAGGATATTCTCAAAGGTCTCCTTCGTCCTCATCTAGTTCCCACTCATATATTTTATACCACTTTAGGCATAACAACCACAACTATGAGGACCTTTCCTCCTCCAGATGGACAAATAAGTACATTTTCTTTGGTACCTTTGGCTCCAATTACTACAGTCACATAAGTAAGCATTCTTAAGTTTCTATATAGTTATTTTTCATCCCTCACATCTACCCCTCTTTTCACTCAATCACCTCCATTAAGTTTACCTTCACTAGTTGAAATAAGTGTTGGGATAACCAACCAAACATTTCTTAATGTATTGGTTTCCCTTTTACCCAATCTTACTTCACCACCTATTCCTTCACCACTTATGGTATTAATTCTTGCTAGAATGGTTCCTTAATTGGTTTCACATTACCCTTCATCTCTCATTTCTCCCATAAACACTCACCAAGGGAAATCTATAATTCCTCTAATCTCTTTCCAGGCTTAGCAATTAGAAGATAGACTATTATCATGTCTATCTATCTCAAATATAACTCTTAATGAGGAGCCAAGGGATGAACATGGAAACATAGTTTCATTAGCGTATTAACCCATAAATGTAGAATATGAAATGTAAAAACTATGAAGGAAGCATAGCAAGAATTGGATGACACAAAGGATCATGATGAATCATGGTAAGAGACAGATCTATAAAGGGTAAAATCATTTAGTTTAGGAAGTTTGAAAGAAGGAAAAACTTTAACTAGTACACAACACAAATAAATTATTACAAAATAAGAAAGGTAGGATATCTAAAAGGTAATTTATTCTCTTTCTTCCTCCCTTATAATTGTGGATACCAATATTGTCAATATATCTTCCATAAGCTCTATTATGTCTAGTTCCCCATTAAATTATTTTCAATAATATTTAATAAAAACCAAGCCAGTATATGATCATAGCAGAGAACAAACCCCATAGCAAAAGGCCATTAGTCTTGTTAATTCGTCCATTCTTTCCACTATAACCCAAATAATATATCCCAAAAGGAGAGTGTATTTTAATGATTGAGTCTTTGTTTCCATTTTTGATAATCAACAACCACATGTCCTTCCAAAATCCTCAACTTAATTAGGGGTATCTCTACCACCATCTACAACAATGTAATCCTATCTTTAATGATCATTTCAAAAACCCCATTCTAGACAAAGTGTGTGGTAGAAACTGCACCTCAAATATGAGTCTAAGGATGTAAAAGGGCCTTTCAATCATACATCCAATTACCCATACATATAAGTGCTTCAATGTTACTACCACAAATCACTCCACCTTCCACCTCTACAGAGGCTGACCATCCTAAATACATAAGAGAACTCATTATGCCTTAATGGGTAAATAAATTACAAGAATGAAAATGAAATAGGCATGGCCTGGTCCTAATAGATTTTCCCATAGTCTCCACTCATTTTGACAAGAAGAGTGGTATAATTTAGAGGGTGAGGAAGAGAAAGGGGGTAGATAATAATACAACAAAAGAAATAGTTTTAGAACAAGGAGAAAATATGTTCCCTTAGATGAAAATAATGGAAATCCCAATAACCCCACTAAATATATATAGGATTTTATAAGCAATCCAAACATAGGCTTTTGTAGATCTAGATTATTCAAGCCCTGATGGAAATTATGGATAACATCCAAAGTTCAGCCACTAGGATATACAATATTTTTTTAAAAAAAAATTATAGAGGTTAATCCTAAATTGAATGGGGGAAGGTGATAAAATTATACAACCAATTAAAATAAATTGAAAAAAAGCTCAACTTTTTGGTGCAATGCACAAGGAATAATACATATATTAATCTGATTTTGATGACTACCCATGATGCATCATGGGTCTTAAATTATGTAATTCCAAATAGAGATGGTGCCTTTAATTGGGATACACAAATGAAATTTTTGGTAGTACAGCTCACAAGCTAGGAGGAGGCCATACTAAAATACATGAGGGTCATAGGTGTGATAACTTCCATAGGGAAGTTGATAACTAGGCCTACTTATGAATAAATTATAAAATTAATTGTTGATAACTTCAAAGTAGAAGTAGAGTGCACTCTATAAAAGACCAATGTATATATTATGTAACTAATAAATTTTGTGAACAATAAGGTACCTAAGGCAAAGATAATCAGAGATAGATTTAAAATCTCTAAAACTGAGCACACAAGGTTGATAGGTGAATTTAATATGATATTTAAACCTTTTATGCTCAATTTTTACATTATTAATAAATAATTTGAGGTTGCTTATGATTATTAATTGAATACTACTAAAGAAGTTGTCTAGACATTGTCTAGTACTCAACCAACACTAACAATGATACTAAAATAGTACTCAACCAACACTAACAATGATACTAAAACCTCAAGTTCTATTTCATCCAGTAGTGTTTTCTCCTTCTCTCATTGTTAGTGATTCATCATCTCATACAAGTGTTGCCACGTCAACACCAAGATTTTAGTTCCTTATATATTTAATAATGTATACTTTAATGGGACCCATTTTTATTCCTTGCAAAACTACAATGGAGACCACAACTACTTCAGTTCCAATATCCAGTATACAGTCATTTTCTTCTTCTAGAGGTGTTACATAAGCACCTCCTTAGAGAAACATATATTCATGTGGTTTACATATTAAGTTGATACTCATAATATCATATCTATTTTAGCATATATTTATTATATTTAATCAATTTTGACTAGGTATTGTACTCATATGCATATCTTACATGCATGCACCTCATGCATGAGTTTTGATGTACAGTCTATTTTTAGAAAATGTAAATTTGGATTTTACTTGGAAGATGACGAAACCCCTCCCCAAACTTATATATAATTTTATCCTCCCAATTCCAAAGGGAGGAGAATTTTAGATATTAAAGTGAATAAGAAATTATATAGGTTGTTATGTAAATTAATCTTGATCTACAAGTTATATTCTTCTCCAAATCCATGATTCATTGAAGAAGCTATATTATTCTGGTATTTTAGTCTTTAGGTTGTGTATAACTATTATTTTGATACAATTATTCATATTATGTAGTAGCTGATTTAAATTATTTATGTTTAATAATCATGATATCCCTTTATAGATGTGCAAATACAATCTTAAAAATGTATCAACCTTTGTTATTTACACTAAAGTTTATTGTATTTCATTTCCATAGACTCTTCAATGTGCTTGAATATTTTTTTTTGCTAACTGTAACTTACTGCAATCATTAAATTTTTGACTAATTATCCTACCCAGAGTTCAAGATCTAATTTAGAAGGGTTTCATCTATTTTTTATTGACTAACCTTCTTTTTTCCCTACCCTTCTCTCTTTTTTGAGTTTCTTTTAATTTTTACCACTTTAAGTTAGATTCACCATCCATTCACCCATCTCAATTAGGTTTATAATAAATTCATATCCAAACCGTTTAAGGCAAACTTCTTTGCTCACCATTATTCCACCACCAGGTTGTTTACAAAACCCAATACCCTGTAACTGATGTCTTAGAGTGAATCTTTTTCATTAATCTTAAAATGTTAAAGGCTACCTCGTAAGGTTAATTGGTTTGCATAAAACCCACATCAAAAATAGTGTTACAACCCCTCCTAAAATGAATCCTTATTTTCCTATACAACCTAAAACTTATACAATTATTCCTACTATTAATCAAATGACCAATGTGCCTCCATAATCACATTTTTATATTACATCCCTTGGTCTTGGACATTGTCAAAATAATAAGCATGCCTCTATTACAACTAATTTTAATCATAATAAGGCATTTATTCCTACATACATGCATACCAATGCTATTATTAAACCTAATGGTACATCCACCAATCCTGTAGTATAAAAACAACATGATGACATGTAATTACAACTTGCACATTTATCTAAAGCATCTATAAAACCTAACCATGTGGTTTCATATTATGATATATTACACAACCCCTTGGATATATAATTTATTTTTCACCCCTTTCCTCCTTCATTTCAATTTTTTACATTATTTAGAGGAAATGGGAATCCATCACATCACACTAGACCCTATTTTACATCATACTTTAGTTTTCATCATGATGATTATCATATGACAAGTTTTTTCTTAGAATTCCAATATCCTATGCCTTCATTTTTTGTATACCCTTTTTGTGGGTTCTATGCATATATTCAATGATTTTTTTTATATGTTCATGTCACACTTTTATATAAATATTAGTTAAACGGTCACATTTTCTCAAATTTCTCAAATCAAGTAAGGACTTAATGAATGTCTAGCTAACCATTGATTCCATTTAAAACTATTCTTATGAAAATGTCATATCAAATTCATTATAGTGATATTGAAAGTATCTTCTCAAATATTTTTATTTATCCACTTAAGGAAAATGCTATTTTTAACACATGAATATTTAGATGAGATTTATCATTCCTTATGCAACACTGTGATTAAACTTATGGACGATACTATGTTAAAGTGAACACTTTTTAATTATACATTTACTACCTCAAAATATCAAGGAAATACAATGCTAAAATCTAAGACTAATAATGCACTTAATATTTAAAATAAGAATGATACCAAAAATATCAACATAGTTTTAAAAACCAACTATATTATTAGATTTTTTGATTTTAGGAACACTCATTAGTTTTCAACATTAATATAACCACCTTGTAAAGTGTTTTATAAATTTTTTGAATGTAATTAAATTAATTTAATTGATCCATATTAATTGTATACTACTTAATTAATACCTAAAGGATATAATTCTAAATTTTTTGTGACTATCATCGAGCTTCTAGACATTCTAAAAATTGATGCTTCAAATTGAGATATAAGATTAAAGATCTCATCAATAACAACATTATTCATATTTAAGTCCATAATTCTACATTGAATTAATCTATCACAATGCTTAATCCATGTGTGAAATTATTTACTAATCCATTTCTAGATTACAATACTAATGTTGATGTACCTATATGTATCAGTAGGTCCATATAGTGTTTAAGAAACACTTCTCATTTATGGATACAAAGAATCCATTGTATGAGTTACTAGTTGTGATCTTCCTATGATCTGTGGTGGAGTAGCAGCCAAACTAAATGCCTATTCCAAAAAATGAACATGTAAATAGTTGTTGGGAGTAATCATAGTCCTAAATATTTGTGAAGATGAAAGTGATTTAAAATAATTCCAATAAATGATTTCCAAATGCTAAAGTCTAATCCTAATCTATCATGAATATTTACCATGAAAATCTAAACTACAGTGATCTGATCAAAAAGGAGCAAAAGGGAGTGTAAGTCAGAAAGAAGGTGTTTCTGATCTTTAACCTAGACATTATGACAAAGTTTAGATTTCATCCAAACATGTATTTAAATAGTATATAGCATGAAATTTCATAAGCATAGGTCCTACTACTTACTAGGCAAGGGTCTAAGGAAATATGAGATAATGAAAATAAGAAACTAAATTTAATTTGAATATTTGCTTCTAAAAATAAATAGCATTGGCACATCTGTAAGCAAAGTGAAGGAAATGAACTAAATATAGAATCCTTCAATCAACCTAGCATAAGCACAAGTTAAAAAAATTGCATTTATATTAACACATCTATAATTCATGAAAACCATTCAAGTCTAACCATCAAACTAAAAAACTTAAGAAGTAGCCATGATAGTAAACACATAGACAAATATTAGACAAACTTTGAAAAATTCCTTGATTGTACTACTTCCTCCAAGTTTACAAAGTAATTTTGGATATAATAACCCCCCCTATTTTTTTAAAATGACATTACCCCTTTTATTGAAGGCTTAATGAGATATGCTTATCATTCATATCCAATGATAATTGCACAAGTGACAAGGACAATTATCCTTATACAACATTTTAGAAATAGATAAATTACAAATGGACTAACCTATAAGCAATGCACTTTATAAATTTCACATGATTCTAAAAGATATAATATTATTTCAAAATAATTTACAAGTTTTTGATTCAAAAGAATATACTGTGTCAACTTAATTGATTTTGAGACTCTTTATAATTGTAGCCCTTTGATTTTGTCCTTGATCTTCATGGCTTTGTTATATTTTTTTATCAGTAAATCTAGCATTGGTAATTAGTTCACTTAAATGTTCTTTTATCTAACTTTTTAGGTCTTCAAATAGTCATCCCTCGACATATAATAAGAAATATAGCTCAATTATTTTTGGGTCTAAAATATCTTTTAATCTGATTTGTCTACTTATGTGGTATCATCATGAAATACTGCTCATTAATATTCTAAATATGATCATTTGTAATTTTAGGACATGTGTTACTTCCTTATTGGTTCTGATTCCTTTAAAAAGTCTATCTCAGCTCACACCATTGGATCTACTTGCACAGATCAATGTGGTTCATTGATCTCAATTCAGGAAGTTGAATGTCATTGACTACGCTATTATATTCCCCACATTTATGACACTTGTCACTACTGAATTCATTATGAGCTTCATTGAAATGTCAACTTTATCTTGCACCATTAGTCTTGATTTTATGGATAAAATGTGTTATATAAATCTTTGTATACAAGGTTAATTCCTTTGCTATGTGTACCATTGATTTTCTAATAGAGTTCCCATGATGGAAACACTTGTCATCTCCATACTTGTTTTGAGTCTTTTGACTTTTCAACTTTGATCATGCACTATCAGATTGTTTGTGCTTACGTCAACATGCATTATAGATCTTGATGATTGATTTATTGACTCCCCATAAAATTTACACTTGTCATTTCTAGGTTCACTCCATTCTTACAAACATAAAATAGAATTAATAAGGTCCCAGGAAATATAGAACTTAGGATACAATTTTAGCCTAAGGTTTTATTTGTATTGATAAACATAATAAAAACCTTAGATAAAATCTTAAGCTAAGTTTAAAATATATAATAAAAGAGATCCATTTAATTTATCCCATATGAAACACAAAGATCCAATGTTAGCAAATTTAGACAAGATCAAACCAAAATCATGTGTAAATATGTCAATCTAACCATCGTGTGGATGATCTTCAAATAAAGACAATGTGCAAACATGATAGTGGTACTCTAATCAAGTGAATTTTCAATTTTAAGGTACAAATTTTCATAATTTAAAACAAAGGTCCCCATTTTTTAAAATGGGGGTTTGTTGACCTCAACAAATGGCATTTTTTGGAGGAAACATAGAAATATGTTTGAATTCAAAGACTCTAGTTTAGACTAATAATTAGATTACCTATTATACTTGATCAAATACCATAGTTAAGATCAATTCATGATTAAAATAAGTCTTACTCATGTAGGATTAGGATCAAATATCAAAACTCATCCATGTGGTGTGTGTGCTTTGTTTCCCCTTATTGTTTGACATGGGATTTAGGGAACAACTTCCAGATTTCATGAATTTAACCATTAACATTGATTTATAGTATATTTGGATGTACATTAAGGATCATGTTTTAGTTCAGGAAAGGCTTGGGCATTGCTCTATTTCTATCCAAGCATCCATAACCCTAATAGAGATACTTTTGGCTCCATTCAAGGCCTTTCTCCACTACCAACCAGGTGTCTAGCCTTGGTGGAGATTACCAAAATCACCTTTGCTTAGAAAGCTTTTAAATTTTACAATAAATATCTTATTTTTTTATAGTTTTCAAGTCATTTTGACTTTCTAGCAAAGGTTAGTAACTAAGTTAGCTAGGTTTTGGGACTCGAACAAGTGTTTTATCTTTAGACAATCATCTTTGGTTGTAAACTTTGTCCTAGGCAATAATGTTTATTAAGTGCAAACATGACTATGTTTCAATAATTCAAACTTTTACCCAACATGTGCAATCCTTATTAAAATTAAATTTAGATCAAAATAATGTTTAATATTTTAAAGAATAATTAACTTAGCTATCAATATTTACCAATTTCTCTAAATCATAACATCAAGTTCAAATTCTTGGAATCCATGATCAACCAATGTTGAGAAGTCATACCTGCATTTTTGAACTGTGAAGTTCTTAAGAAATTAGGTGAACTTTTGAGCTAAGGGATATCCAAAAGGATTTATTTATAAGTAAGGAATGAAGCAAATAAATCAAACACACCAAACACAAATCAAAACAAATAGCAAGCAAACAAATATTTACAAGCAAGGAATAAGAAGGAAAGAAATAGAAAATAAACTAATCTAAAACCTACCTAAACTAAATCCACAAAGAACTTACCTCTAGGATCAAATGGAAAGTTATTTAAACTAATAAAGAACCTTGAAACATGATTTATTACATTTATTAGCCTCTTCTGATGGATAGGAGCACTTGTGTGTTCATGTATTCTATGTGATGTATCTTGATTCCTCATCTCCATTTTCTATTACCTAGATTGAGGATATGGATTTAAAACCCAATCATATTCTTACCGAATCCTTTTATCTTGCATCAAAAGTGTTTATTCTTATTCATTCATAGATTGATAGTGACTTATATCATCCTTATTTAATGATGGTATCTCAACTAGAATTTTTAGACTGGTGTCTTCATTAAGTTTGGCTTGAGGTGGAGATGGACTACCAATCTTTGCACCAACATTTTTTAAGTCATCCTAAAATGCTACTTCGTCATGAAAAACTGAAAGGATATGAGATTCATTTTCAACCTTGTCATTTGAATTAGGTTGATCACATACTTACAACCTTTTTATGGGGTTATATGGAAATCCCTTATCTACTACACTTGCTTCATCTTCATCCTCTATGAAGAATGGGATCTCTTCTACCCAATTAAGTCCCACCTTATCTTGCTTGGGCATCTCCAAAATGACATTTTTATCTTGGAATACCTTAATTTCTTTCAATAAATCCTAGTATAAATGTTTCCACTAGTCACCTTCTTTATGGATATCCTCAATTTTAGCAATGACATCATATGAACTGTCCTCATAGCTATCTTCTAAAGAGAGGTTAGCTTGTATCTGATCTTATTCATGGGGATACTCATATTCCTTATTCTATAGCATCTTTAGGTTCATTTTCTTCTTTGAATGGAAAATAAAAAGCTTGTATCATGAAGGATTTAGATGTCCTTGTAAATCCAGATGTCCCTGTAACATTGTCTTGGTTAAAAATAGATTTAGATGTATGATTTTCATTTTGATATTCCTCAAAGACATTACAATGATTAGATAGACCTATATCACAAATATTAATTTTATGTACATTATCAGATGACCTATTATTACTATCATCATGGAACCTATTTGTAGGCCTATTGAACCTCTGAGAAGCATAGTTTCTATTAGAGTTTTCCCTAGTATTGCCCACTTACTTTTGCAATTGAATAAAATTAGTGCTTAGCTTTTGATCCATCTTAAGTATGGATTCAATCTCATTATTTGATGATTCTAAGTTATTAACTTGATTTTTATTACTAGTGGGCACTTAAGCTCTCTATCCTTGTGGATGAAATCCATTTTTAGCATTATTCAAGAACTACAAATTTTAGCTAGGATAGGCATGGTTTAAGGGCAATTGGTTCAAGACTAGTGTCTAATTTAAGTCAGACACACTCTAATTGGAATTAGAAATGATATTTAGTGCTGGGAAACTGGGGTTGAAATTTGGGATAGCATATGTAAGCTGACCTTTAGGCTACATTTGATCATTAATTATTACAGCTTCAACATAATCCAATGCTAAGGTATTTATGACTCCAACAAACCTTTTAAGAAACATAGAAGTCATGGGATCTAAATCATCCTTGTAATTCTCTAGCTAAAGCCTCATCAGGTCTATAAGGGGTTATGGTTTTACTAAACATCTTCTATAATCTAGCATTAAAGGCTATTATGGGCTCATTGGGATCTCTTTTAATTATGGTGAACTATTGATACAGAATGCATGGACTAATGATTTTTCCAAATTGGTAAATGAAGATTATGTTAAAATCATTCTAGTTATCTATGTAATTCTCTATAAAGTTAATAAACCATTCATATGCAGCATCTCTAAAAGTAAATGGAAATAATTTACATACTACATCTTCTTAAAAAACATTTAAAAGTCTTAAAGCAACTTTGAAGGATTTAATGTGTTCTTCAGTAGTGATAACATTATTAAGACTAAAATAAGGCAAATACCTTTTAGGATTATGAGGAAGGTCATGTACCATAATTGGAACATTGATTGAAGAACCACCTACCAAAGCCATACCCTGATCGGGATTAAACACAAGAGCACCCTAAACTGGTAAAGTTGGCTCAAAATTTGAAAGTCTAGGCTTACCTTTGTCTCACCTAGCTCTCCTATGAACTTCTAATGAAAGAAGGGGAAAACTTGTCTCTAAACATGACCTAGTCTTTATCTTTAGAAATTCTAGATTAAAAGATTTGAACTTTGTTCAAGATACAATGTGTAAATCTTATCTTTGTAAATAACAATGATCAAACCTACACATTAAGAAAATTTTGTGAAAATATGTATAAATAAAAATAAAGGACATCAATATTTAACTAAATTAGCTCAAAGATATGTCCAAATATGTGAATATGAATGATCTTTACAGGTGTAATCTCAAATAAGCTCAAACTTGCAAAGGATCTATCAATCTTTGAAGAAAATAACTATTACTAACCTCAAACTTGTTGGATTCATAGATCTCAAGCTATCTCCACCATAATTACTCGTGAATATTTAAAGAACATCTATCTTTGTCTAAATAAGCACAAAGACTAGTTTAAAATCATTAAGATCAATGATATTTACACAAATATTTTAAAAGAAACACAAATATGTAAAGAATACATCAATATTTGAAAAAAAATTACTAAGATTAACTAAGGTATTTCAAATTTACAAAGCTTTAGCTTAAGCCTTACTTCTAGTGCCATTGTTTCCCCTTGTTATGCACCTAGATGTATTAGCAGGTTCATATAGTGTTTAAAAAACACTTCTCATTTCTAGATCCGAAGAATCCATTACATTAGTTTTTGGTTGTGATCTTCCTAAGATCTTTGGTGGAGTAGCGGCCAAGCTAAAAGATTGTTTCACCAAATGAACATGTAAATGGTTGTTGGGAGAAAGCGTGGTCCTAAATATTTGTGAAGATGAAAGTGACCTGAAGTAAGTCCAATGAATAATTTCCAAACCCTAAAGACTAATCCTAATCAATCATTAATATTTACCATGAAAATCTAAACTAAAATGATATGATCAAAAAGGAGAAAAGGGGAGGGTAAGGAAAAAATAAGGTGTTTCTGATCTTCAACCCAGACATTATGACAAAGATTAGATTTCATCCAAACATGTATTTAACCAATATATAGCATGAAATTTCATAAGCATAGATCCTACTACATACCAAGGGAGGATCTAAGGAAAAGTGAGATAATGCAAATGAGAAACTAGATTTAATTCTACAAACAAATAGCATTGGCACATCTATTAACAAAGCAAAGGAAATGAACTAAATTTATAATCCTTCAATCAACCTATAAGAAGCACAAGTTAACAACTCTACATTCATATTAGCACATCTATAATTCATGAAAACCATTCAATTCTGAATATCAAACCATAAAACTAAGGAAGCAGCCATGATAACAGACACACAGACAAATATTGAACAAACTTTGCAAAATTCCTTGCTTGTACTGCTTGCTCCAAGTTTACAAAATAATTTTGGCTCTAATAACCCCCGCCCCAAATTTTTAAAAATGAGAGTACCCCTTTTATATAAGGTTCAATGAGGTATGTTTGTCAATCATATCTAATGATAATTTCATAAGTGTCAAAGATAGTTGTCCTTTTACAACATTCTAGAATTAGGAAATTTATAAATCGATTGACCTATAAGCAATGCATTTTAAAAATTTCAAATGCTTTTATAAGATATAATATTCTTTCAAAATGATTTACAAAGTTTTGATTCAAAATAATATATTGTGTCAACTTAATTAACTTTTAGACTCTTTATAATTGTATCCCTTTGCTTTTGTCTTTGATCTTCATGACTTTGTTACATTTGTTCATCAATCAATTTGGTATTGATAATTGGTTCCCTTAAAAGTTCTTATGCCTACCTTGTTAGGTCTTCAAACAATTGGCCCTCAGCATCTGATGACAAATATATCTCAATTAATTTTAGGTCTAGGAGATCTTTTAATATGAGTTTTCCACTTATAAGGTATCACCATGGTATACTACTCATTAATACTCAAAATATAACCGTTTGTCATTTTAGGACACTTTTCACTTCCTTATTGGTTACAAGCCCTTTTAAAATTTTGTCTCAGCTTGCACCATTAGATTTGCTTGCATGGATAAACTTGGTTCATTGATCTTGAGTTGGGAAGTTAAACACCATTAGATGATCTACCATATTCCCCATGGTTTTGACACTTGTCACTACGACATCTGTTCTTAGCTTCATTGAGATGTCAACTTTATCTTGTACCATTGTTCTTGATTATATAGATCAAATGCACTCCGTCTATCTCTGTATACTAGGTTCAATACTTTGCTTTGTGTATAATTGATTTTCTAACAGATTTCCCATGATGGTGACACTTATCATCTATGTGCTTGTTCTAAGTCCTTTTAATTTTTAACTTTGATCATTAACCATCAAATTGTCTATGCCTAAGTTAATGCACACTGTATATCTTGATGCCTTACTTATTATTTCCCCATGATCTATGTTCTTGTAAATATAAAATAGACTTAATAAGTTTATGGGAAATATAAAAATTAGTGTAGACACTTAAAAAATACACATGACAACTTTCGATGTCAAACTACCTTTTAACCCTCATCTGACCTCGTGTCTAGTGGACTACCTAGTCAATTAGACTCACTTGACCTTATCAAATCCCTAACACATTTGGCTAAATCATTTAACTAACCCTTTCTAACTTCCTTTAAACTATTATTTTCTAACCCCTAGACTATTGATGGTTATCCTAACCATTGATGGTTGGCCTGACTATCGACAGTCAGGTCTTAAAGCCTTCTTTAAAGCATTGACAACTTTTTATGCAAGATAAGCATCTTCCTGAATGGCAACTTGATTTTAAAACTTGATTTAAAATGTCATGGATTGGCAAATTTATCCCCCTATCAAATTAGTAACTTCATCGATCCTAATTAGCAACTTCATCCTATAAAAGGAGAAGAGGAGGAAGTGAAATGGATCCACAATCTATAATCTTGAATCCAATCTCTCTTATATACAGGTATTCAACATCCTTTTAGCAAACAAGTAACATCATCTAAGACCCAAAGTTTTATTGGAATCACTTTCAAAATCCAAAGTACTATCACTCTGGCCAAATCACTTCAACATTCCACCATCAAGTTTCAGGGATCTTTTGCTTGTTTTCATTGATATATTATTTCTAACCTTCCAACCCTATTAGACCCATCAACATCTTATTTTCCACTCCTCAGTCTCGTAATAGACCTCTATTTCCCCAAATCTCCAATCTATACCTACTTTTTTTTATCATTTCAAAATCTACACAAGTAATCGATCATGGTTAGCACAATTGTCGATGGTCACCTCTATTGTCGATAGTTACCCAACCATTGGTGGTCAGCCTAAACCAATGATGGTTCACCTGACTATCAATGGTCACTATGGCACAAAAAATATAGTAAACTATTTATATCCCTACAACTCTAATCAAACCCAACTCTCTTTGTTTCTACCTGATCATGGTACTTTTTTTATTTTATTAACTAAACCCTGACCATTTTAGCATAGGTATTGACCCACTTTTGCTATTTCAGTTGTTTTCTTTAAATAAAAGCATTTATTTTCTCTTCCATGCATGCATTTACTTTCATATTATTGAATTTAAGTATTTTTATTCATTTATATCAACTTAATTGTTATAAAAATGGATTGATAGCCTCCTAAAAAGTGATACACTTCTTAGATCTAGCTCACGCTAGGAAGTCCACTCAACCATCCATCTAACAACCCCCTTTTCTAGTGTATTTCTTATCAGCAGGTTATTCCTTCCTCGCCAAAGAGGAGTTCTCATCATCGTCTAGATTCATGCACACACTTTTACCAAGTATTCTTCTACACACCCTATTACTAGTTTCTTTATTTATTTTCAAAATTAAGAAATGAGTGAAAATTAACTGAAACATTTTGGCATGCTTAGTGGGATCACGATCCCCTTTTTCTTCCTTATTATTTTCTCATCGAATGAAATCTAAAAATTTCTTTTTGGGCTTAAAATAAACCTCTTACATACATTGATTGCCTAATTATCTTAGTTCATCTAATAACTTAAGAGGCAAAGTAATTAATCATATATTTTACACATGTTATCACACACTTAAGCCAAACCATAAAATAATTAACACATCAAAACATCCCTGAGACAAGGCCTGATTAGGATTTCATCACCTAGCGATAACCTTACCCCTTCTTGGTTATCCTACTTAGATTTCACCACCAAGGGGAGAACTAACTCAGCTCTCTAGTTGAGTATAAACTCTAAACTTGGTATATTTTGGCTAAGTACCTGACACTCTTACTGCTACAAGACCGTGAATTGAGGGGGTAGGCCTCAATACCAAGCCACATACCAAGGTTCAACGTAGATTTCTCTTTTGAGTGCCTAAACTCAAATTAAAGCCAACCTTAGATTGTGTCTTTAGTACCCAATCTATAAGCCAAATTCCCTCTTCACACTTTCTAAGGCATAATCCAAAATTAATCTAAAATAAATCATAGGTTTTAACACACTTTTAGTGTATGCATTATTTGCCTTGGATTCTTTTCTTTTGATTTCTCTTTGTTTGAGGTGTGAGTTTCATCACATCACTTCCTATTTTCTCACATGGTCTTTACTAGATAGTAGCTAAGAAACCAAACCAATCAACCACCACCTTCTTCTTCTTCCTCCATGGAATATAAATCTAATGATGAGAGTTCACCTCATTTTTCTCCCCCTCCTACCAAAATCTTGGTTATTTTTTAGGGCGATGTGGACTTTGATACCTTCCTTGACAATAATTTGGTGGCCCTTCAACATTATATTAATAACCTACCTCACCATACCTCTATTTCTTTGGTTCCTTTTACAGACCCTCTTTATGGTATGCATCCCCACCTTATGGTGGGTACCACCTCAACCCAGCCCTTGCTCACCCAAGCCTCTTCTTCTTGCAACATCCCATCTACTACCACTACCCAAAACCAATCCAACATTCTGACCTCTAACCAAACACCCCCTACCATACCCCACACTCCACATATAGGTTAAAATTTACCTCTAGTTACATGTACCCCACCTACCATGGGGTTATCTTATACCCCTACTTCCACCCTTACCTTTATTACAACCAATCCACTAACTTCCACCCCATTTTAGAACTTGGTGATCTCTATCTCTCAAACACTTCTACCCATTAGCACTAAATTCACTACTCAACTTCAACCTACCTAACCTCAAGCCACTACCTCAGCCATACCTTTAAGTCAACCCACATCATCCCTCAGCAAGTACCCATAACAACTTATCAATATGTCCCTAACCCATAGGGATATATAGCAGCTTCCACCCAACCATTTTTTCTAATCAATCCTTATGTGGCACCATCTAAACCTCTTGTCACCACTTACCAATATCTGGCTTCTTCAACACCTTCTACCACCTATCCATATATAGTTGCCACCCAACCTCAACAAAATTTACCCCTTAATTATGTAGCTTCCCAACCCTAACCAGATTTGATCAAAATATTAATGTACAAAATGACTAACTTGGAATCATCTATCTCCAAGTCTTATAACCTTTTATCCTATGATAAAATTTGTAATGAACCCATTAATCCATCTGTGCCCATCCATTCTTATCCTCCTTAATGGGAATTACCCAAGTTTTCCAAATTCCAAGGCAAAGAAGACCCCCAACAACATTTGAGAGCATTCTATCATTCTTATTATTTAATCGCATATGATGATGTTATCCTTCTTCATACCTTCCCCATGTCCTTATCCAAACCTACCCTTGATTATTATAGTGCTCTTCCCATACACTCTATCTTTTCTTTCTTTCAACTAGCCCAAATATTTTTAGAGCATTTCTTGGTAAATATATCTAAACAGGTTTCTATCACGAACCTTTATTCAATCAAGCAATTTGATGATGAGTCAATTATTGATTTTGTTTCTAGATGGAAAGGTCTCATCAACCAACTTTATTTTTCCTTACCCCAACCTGAATTGATTGAAATCTTCTCTCGGGGTCATGCCAAACATATAGCCCCCACTCTTCAAGTTTAAACTTTTAAAACTTTTAATGAGGCATTCACCATGGCACAAAAATAGGAAAACCAAGCCATTGACAAAGGGAAATTGAAATTATAGAACAAAAATTCTATATTTAAATATAATGACCCTTCCTCCACCAAAACCACTAACCAATCCAATACCAAAGTAAAGGAATTTACAAACTCATTTGTTCTAAAAACCACTCCACCTTCAATTGTTAACCAACCATCTTGAACCAATTCTTCCAACACTCCCTATGAATAAAACTAAAACCAAAATTGAGCTCCTCCAAAAAAATATACTCCCATTGGGGAATATTATGCATCAGTTTTGGATAAATTTCTCAAATCGAACCTCATCCAACCCCAACAATTTGATGTTTCTCACCCCATACCTAGGTGGTACAATGAGAACAACCATTGTACCTTTCATCGAGTCATAGGACATGACATTAATAGATGTAATACCTTTAAAAGTCTTATCAAAAATTTGATTGATAGTGGAGAACATGCATTTGATAATCTCAATGCACCTCCCAATCAGTCCTTTGACATTTTCTACAAGTCTTTTCCTAATCATGCTCCTTTTACCCAACACCATGATAACCAACCTAAATCATCTCACTCTTATGAAGCACATATAATCAATGTTATTAATATGAGGTGAAGAGACCATTACCTCAATCACCCAAATGGAAATAGTGAACTCACCCCCTATTTCTTTAGATACCCAAATAAAAGAATTAACCACCTCTTTCTCTTCACTTGATGAGACCTTAGCTTTATTTGCCTTTCCTTTGATGGAAACACCAAAGGAGACAAATTTTGCTATAACCATCTCTTCTTATCCACCCATTCAAGAGGTAGAACTACCCTCCATTTCTTTGGAAACCCAAATAATGGAAGCAAATCTATCCATTCCTTCACCTAAGGACACCATATCTACCTCCCCTATCATTGAACCATCCATTTCCTCTTCAAAAACCATCTCACAAGAGGAGATTACCTCATCTACCCAAATACCAATTTTGGAACCATCTATAAAAATTAAAGAAACCTTTCCCTCTTTTCCACCTAAGGGCTTAAGTTTTAAAACCAATGACCAAGGAACCAATCCCATCTACAAGCCCTTTTCTAAGCTAGTCTAAAGTTTATATTTCACTTCCCAATGCAACTTTGATAGAGTCACCTTTTGGCATTAGCTTGGACTCCCTTACCAAAATAAATAAAAATCATCAACCTCCCTTGAATATACCCTTAAACCCATTATTACCTCTTCACCAAATACCTTTTCCAAAACCATAAGTGAACCACCCCAACTACCTCTACCTAAAATTGTCGAATCACATTACACTTATCTCACCAAACTAATCAAGACTCTGGGAATCCTTCCCACACCTAGCCACACTCAGCCCCCTTTAAAGTTAAACTTAACCCCATCTAGTCCACCAAATAAACCCCCAACTAAACTAATCAAGAAATAAGAGTCACCCAAACCTCTAACCTGAACTAGACCCATACCACCTCCTTCCCTCTTACCTTTTATCTTAGGACCCCATCCTTTTACCATCCCAATTACCTATTCTTCTTCTAAGAAACCATCCCCCTTTTTTCCACCTATGCCTACACCCATAAAACCCTCTAGTTATCCATCACTTTTATCCAACCTATCTACCTCTACTTTCTTACTTATAGCTAAACCTTCATCATCTAAGTCTTCTATATCCAAATCTACAACCTCTAAACTAACTGTAACCAAGCCAAACCCACTAATTAAAACCATTCTTCCAATTACAACCACCATGGTAATCCTACACCCAAGAAGGCTCTCATCCCTAAAATTATAAATTCATCACCTCCAATGCCTTTGAATGAATCCTACTCAATTATCTTATAAAGGTTGTTGCAAACTTCCTCCATCAGCCTACCACCTTTCAAACCATTCTACCCTTCCAATACCAAACCCTCTTGGTTCAATGATAACTTGATATGTGCATACCATAGGGAACTAAGACATGACACAGAGAATTGAAAATTTCTCCAAGCACTTTTTCATAGATTATATGATGAGGATGATTTACTATCAAATGAAACCTTCTTGCCCTTGTTACCAATATTACCATCCACCCAACCTTTACCTACTCTCCCTCTCCTACCTAAGGATGAGAGGGTGGAACTAGAGCAATTACCAAACCCAAAAACCCCCCTTATCCACACTATTCATGTGGTTACATGATCCCAAGCCCAACACAAAGCTAAGAGAAAGCCAAGGCATCCATTCTATGGACTTACCCTTCCACCCCTCAACCTTCCAACAAAAACAAAACACCTACACCTTCACCTATGCCACCACCAAAGCCCAAAGTATCCATTTTCAGACACTTTACCTCTAACCCATTTGAATTTATCTAGTGTATCATATCAAAATAACTTCACCAAACACTGGTGAAAATGAGCCTTTATGAACTAGTCAACACCTCACCCCACCATCATCAGGCACTGATCAAGGCTCTACAATCTATAGAGGTTCAACTAGATGATCCTCAACCTCTTTTGACCTTGGTTGGATCCCTCTAGATTTCTACCCTCATCACCTTTTAGGATTATAAAATATCTCCTGCTCATCCTAAGGATTTTGATCCTCCCATCTTTATCACAGCATACAATAATCAAACACATATCAAGAGGGTCATAATTGATAGAGGATATAGCATCAACATTATCTCCTTCCATGTATATGACCAACTTTAGCTACCCAAAAATATCATTTAAGAAATTATAGCTATCCTTTGCTCCTTTAATGATATCATGGCCACTACCTTAGGGATAATTGTCCTCCATATATGCTTGGGGCCTTGTATCATTCCTAAACTATTTTATGTTTTATAGGGTGAGTTCCAATACAATGTGTTACTCAGACACCCTTGGATCCATTCTATGAGTTACATCTCTTCCACTTTACATTGATGTGTCAAATTTGAGCATGAGGGACAAGTTATTACCATCAAGGCTGATCCTCGTCCCTTTGCCTCTTACAATATGACATACTGGCCTAATGACATTCTTATTCCTCCTTCATATATCTTGGAACCAATTTCTATCAACATCATCCCACCAACCATAACCCACAACATTCTTACTCACAATAATGATGAAGCATCAACTAGCTCAACCATCCCTTCATTCCAAATTCTAGTTGACAGCCCCTTTCAATCCATGTTATAGCATCTCTCTCTTGGGGAATATCAACTTTTAGCTTTAGATGTTTTCCCTACTCCATAAGAATATGGGAACCTCAAATATGGCCCTTCCTATGATCCTGACATCATAACCATCATCCCTTTTGGGCTCCCTAACAATCAAACAAATTATGTCTAAGGGAAACTTGATCATCCACTTCTCACTCCCACCACTACCCCATTCATCTGACCATTTACCATTGATTTTTCTTACCTAGATAAACCAACCTTTACCAAAGCTTACCTTTACTGGTGCACTTGGAATGGGTTTAGTCTTGGCCTTTATGAATAGGGACCTCATGAGTTACCTATAATCAAAACCCAAAAACCTTATGAGTCCTTTGGTCTTGGGTTTCTACCACCAAAAGAACCCACATCACCAAAACCCATTGCCACCATCAACGAAGAACTTCCATCCTTACCAACCCCATCTCCCTCCAACTCTAAGGACTCTAATATCATTCCATCTAACTCTTTTTATCAATACCATTATTTTGGGCCCCCTAACCTATCAAAAGGATGGTCAAACTAAAACCCTTCCTCTCATCCATCTTGAAATGATTAAACATGATTCTCCTACCATCAACACCATCCAATGTCAAGATGATGAGTCCATTCTCACCTACCTCAATGCACAAAATTCTACAATTCATAAATCTCTCCCTCTTGAGAACCAAAACATCTTGAATGAATCCACTATTGATGTCAACTTAGGTACTTAGGATAACCCCTATATCATCAAAATTGACCAATCTTTAAATTCCACTAAGCAATAAGATTACCCTTTTTTCCTTCGAGACCGTAGCATAGTGTTTTCTTGGTCTTATCAAGATATACGCAAAATTGACCCTTATATTTCCCTCTATAACATTATTACCCATCTTGAGGCTAAATTGATTTGGCAAAAGCTTCATAGGATGCATCCTTGCATAGCCCTTCTTGTCAAAGAAGAGCTTCAATATCTCTTAACTACCAACTTCATTCAGCCCATTGACTATCCAAAATAGGTTTTCAACATTGTTCCCATCACCAAACACATAGGGGACCTTTGCCTCTACATCAATTTTTATGACCTCAACCTCACTTGCCCTAAAGATTACTTTCCTTTACCCAACATCAACCAACTTGTTGATCTTATAGTTGGCCATGAAATGTTATCTCTCATGGATGGTTTCTCGAGATATAATCAGATCTTGATTTCCCCTAAAGATCAACATAAAACTTCTTTTATCACCTGATGGGGAACATTCTGATATAGGGTCATGCCCTTTTGACTCAAAAACACTAGAGCAACCTATTAGTAGGTCGTGAATTATATTTTTCATGATCTCATCCATAAAATTATAGAGTATTATGTAGATGATCTCCTTGGGAATTCTAAATACTGCAAGGATCACCTAGCCATTCTCACCATCATGTTTGACTGAATAATCCATTATCATGTCAAGCTCAACCCCAAGGAATGTATTTTTGGAGTCCTATCAGGAAAGCTTCTTAGTTCCATCATCTCTCTCCATAGAATTGAAATAGACCCTAGCAAAGTCATAGCAAACTTGGAGATGCCTCCTCCTACCAACCTTACCCAACTCTACAGCATGTAAGGAAAATTTCAATCCATCCATCATTTCATCTCTTAGCTATCAAATAAATGTCAACCCTTCCACCACCTCTTAAGGAAAGATACCTCTTTTAAGTGGACCAAATAATGTCAACAAGCCTTTGATTCAATCAAGGAGTATCTTCTCTCTCCACCCATCCTCATCCCTCTTAAAAAAGACCAGACCTTTTACCTATATATATCTTCCATAGACCATTCTCTAGGGGCCATGATCTCTCATCCTGATGAATAAAATAAAGAGAAATATGTCTATTACATTAGTTGTACCCTCATTGAATATGAAACTTGGTACACCCATCCCTAAAAACTTTGTCTCGCCTTAGTTTTTAAGTCCTTTAAACTCCATCACTATCTTATTAATCATAAAACATATGTCATCACTAACATTGACCCCCTTACGTATATGCACTCTAAGCCAATCAAAACCAATGTATGGCTAAGTGGCTCATGATCCTAGTTGAGTTTGATCTTGATTTCATTCCAAAAAATTCCATTAAAAGACAATTTATCACTGATAAATTGGCTAAAGCTCCTCTTCTAGACAATCAACCTCTTTCTCTTGCCTTTCTAGATGAGTCTATTGCAACTCTTTCTCAGGAATAACCCACCTCCTAAATGACCATGTTTTTTGATGGATCTAAATGCCAAAATATTCAAGGTTCCAAAGTTATTCTCATTCCCCTTAATGGTTAACCTCTTCCCCTTTCCTTTAAACTTGAATTTTAATGCACCAACAACATATCCGAATACAAAGCCCTAGTCATAGGTCTCCAAACCACCCTAGCCTTAGGAGTCAAAATAATCAATGTCTTTAGTAACTCCCAACTAGTCATCAACTAGGTTAATGGATCTTATCAATGTAAAAATGATGTCCTAATGAAGTATAACAACTCATGGACTTACTGTTAACATCATTTAATCATTACATTATCCATTTAGTTCCTATATCTACCAACCAGTTTTTAGGCACAATGGCATCCCTTACTTCCCAAATCCCATCTCAACCAATCAAATCTAAACTATTTGTCACCATCTTTTGCTTTATCACACCTTTATATATTAGTTCTAATCTTCCTACCATTTATAGTGTGGAAACATATCCTTTTGACATATGGTATGACCAAAATTTTAACTATCTTAACCTTGGAGTTATTCCTCCTAACCTTTTAAAGAATACTTGAAGAAATTTTGTTCAAATTACCTCTCATTACACTATAATAGGGAAAATACTTTATAAGTGTGGATTCAATGGCCTCCTTCTCCATTGTCTCCATATTCATGAATCCTCCCACACCATCAAGGAAATGCATGATGAAGTCTATGGGGGACATTCTAGTGGTCTAGTTGTTACTAAGCATATCCTTCACCTTGGCTACTATTACCCCACCCTCCATTAAGACTGTTGTGATTATGTAAATAAGTGTGTCAAATGTTAACAACATACTAACTTACATCATGCACCTCCTCATGGCCTTCAAGTATCCAAGGATTATTGGCCCTTCTCGTAATGGGGTCTTGACCTTAATGGGGAAATCAATCCCCATTATTCACAATGATACCAATATATCATTACTACTACCATATATTTCACCAAGTGGGTGGAGGTCATCCCCCTTATATCCACCAAAGCCAAAAGGGTTATCAACTTCATCAATCATAATATCATCTATTACTTTGGTGTTCCCCATAAGATCATCACTGATAATGGAAAATCTTCTAAAAATCAAAAATTCCAAGGTCTCTATGATTCTTTTGGCATCAAGTTAAGCTTTTCCTTGCCTTACTATCTATAAGCCAATGGATATGCATAAGCCTCTAACAAAACTCTCATCAAAATTCTCACCAAATTAGTAAGTGCTTCAGGTTAGGATTGACACTTGCATATACCTTTCACTTTATGGGTCTATCACACTAGCATTCAAACCTCTAGGGGTGTTACTCCTTTCTCTCTCATCTTTGGAGCTAAGGTAGTCTTGCCTTTCAAAGTCTGAATTACATCCCTTCACATATCTTTACACAAAATCCTTTCTAAGAGTGAATATCATTTAGAATGTCTTACATGTCTTAAACTCCTTGACAAACATCACCTCAAAACCCTTAATCATCTTTTTGTTTATTATAAATGAATCAAGCATGCATACAACAAATACCTAAAAGAGTGAGAGTTTAACATCAGGTACCTCATCCTTAAGGAAAACTAACATGTAACTAATATGGAGAAGAGAAAAAGGGGAAAGTTTACTTTTAATTAGCTTTAACCCTACATCATAACCTACAAGTGTAGATCAGGAGCTTATCATTTATCCTCTCTTGAAGGCAAACTAGAATTTGAACCTCTCAATGATTCACATTTCCATCATTTTTATTATTGAAATAAGGACTGAACTTACCTTTGTTTCTAACTTAATATCATCCTTGGTTTATGATATTTTCACTTCTTTTCCCCTACCTATCCCTAATTCCCTTATGAACAATTGATTACAACATAGCACCATGTGGTTATTCATCACAATCATAGCCTAATCTTAAGCATGGGAACCATATCTCTACCCATGGCATGGTTCTAATGAATACTTTTCATCTCTAGTCAAATGGAATCCCATGATTGGTTGTCTCTCAAACCACTTTCTCCATCCATAATTGACCTTTTGTGCTAAAGCCTTTATTCCATAAAGGTAAACCTTTAAGCTTAAATAGAATTTTCCATGTCTAATCCTACATTCAAAATCCCTTGGGTCCATATCTCATGTTGCATACTACCCCCTTGAAGGATAGTTTCCCAATAATTAAAAGTTGCTTAAAAATAGACTGTTCCCTTGAAGGATAGCTATAAAAATTCAATTCTAGACCACTCCCTTGAAGGATGGCTAAGAGATAATCATTTGAATCTTCCCACATCGATCAGCTTCACTAACTTATCAAAATAGCAAAATCAACAAATAACCTTATGCCACAATAAAAGTAAGTAAGCCATAATCAGCTCTTATAAGTGACAATTGTAGACTTCTCATATCCATCAGTCTACACATTATTCCAATATGCCATAATCAACCCATATATATGGAATTTGTATACTTCCCACATTGATCAGTCTACATATCATATTAAGGCATGGACTTGTTTATTATGGTACTTTGGTCACCTATAGAAGGGGCAAGCTAACCCGCATTAGGTTACCATTTCACCCATTTCCCATTCAACCATCTACTTATCACCTACTTTCCCTCCACACCTTTTCTTAAATCAAGGGATTATGAGCTTATTTGATGCAAAGTGATCAATACACCCTCTTTTTCAATCAAATCATGCTCTTACGAGGTATTCAACAGGATTCTATTCACTAAGTCAACCCAACTATGTTTTCTTGTTGTTAGGTCTTTACCAACCCAAAACATCATGCCCTTTTTTTGCCCTCTATTAGTTCATATAGATGTATGCCTCATAATTCTTACATATTTCTCACATTTAGTCTATTACCTATACCTACTTTATGTGTTTTCATCACATCCATGTCCTAAACATTCACAAACATCATTATAACACTATGAGCCATATCCCATCTATGAACCTAAAGATTATGCACCTCATCATCCAAATCAACAAACAAAACCATCTTATCTATTTTCATAAACAAACACCATGATCCCTCATATACACACAAAACATTACCTAAAATTATGAATAAAACACATTTTAATCCCTTCATCTCATCAGCCATATTCCCTACTTGTCAAAAAATATTGCATATTATCTATCCTCATCTCATCTTATAAACAATGGAACATGGGCATTCTACCATTCATAAACCTTAAAACACAAATCATACTTAGTCATCAATATCAAAAATCATAATCTAACCACATATCCATAATCCTATCCATAACTTGCATTGTATCAACACAGCCACATAAACCATATCAAATACATCATAAGCACTCATCTCTACACCACATAGTAACTATGATCTAATAACCATGTCATCATTCTATCAACACTTCTACATCAAATAATTTTTCAAAAACATAAATCCAATATACTTAAAAAAACATTTGTTTTATATCCATAAATAACATCTTGAATAAAACTATTCAATATCTTATCTATCCATTTCACAAAGCACATAGATCCATGAATGAAATCATAAATAGCATAAATAAATCAATCATCTACATATCTAAACTCATGCATCACTAAGCTCATGTCATCATCATCATCATCATCACAACATCATGAACATACATTTCATTATCATAATATACCATATCCATCACGTGAATAAAACATGAACAACAACAATCAATCTATATACTCTCTCATGAGAAAAAGTCCTCATAATCATGCCACAACAATATATAATCACTAAATAGAATAAAACATTAGATAATAATCATCATTTTATATGTTAATGTGTCATCAACATAATGTCAACAATAATTAGCATAATCAACACATACTCATCATATACATCAATAAGAAAATACATGAAATAATGTATCCATGTCTCTCTCACTCATATACATCTCATGTCATCGGCACGTATGCCAATATAAAAAATCAAAATCATATACATAATCTCATCTATTAGGCCCCTAGTGCACCACTACCACTGGCCCCATCTACATTTACACCTACACTACCATCTAGTGGTGGCCCCCTGGATATCACTATCGAGGCCCACTATCCTGGAGTCACTATAAATGGACGCCCTACTAAGTTGGCCCTATACTCCCCATATCTCATCTCTAATGGAAACTACACTAACACTATCACATCCTAATATCTCAGCTCCTCAATAGTGGTTAGGTATCATATCCTTAAAACTATGTTATATGATCCTCCTACTGTTGTTTTGTCTGCTCCTACCCTTTATCCCAATGAATCTCTTTCTTGTTTCACTAAATCTAGGGAGGTCCTCGTCATACCATGCTCACTAGTCAAAGTAATAACCTACCCCTATAAGGTTATAGTCTATGCCTATAATGTGGCCACATGTCCCTATAACCCTATGATTTGGGCCTATGTTGTTTCTAGTTTCACTACCACCTGACCATCCTATGTTGGTGTCCCTACAGGGTCAACATCCATAGGCTGCTACCCCTTGTCACCCCATCTAAAGTTTATCATTGCATATCTAGCCTAGAACCAAGCTATGTATCCATATACCATACTTGCATCATCAATGGTAGCTCTAACCAACATCTCCTCATAGTCTAGTATGACATCCTATGGCTATAGCTCTAGGAATAAAAACTTGACCTCTTCCCTCTTATATCTAGGGAAATATGGTAGGATCCCCTATACTAATCCAAATTTTCACCTCACTTAGTCAAAGGGGATTAACTTAGTCTCCCCATCTCTCCTCCCATAAATCCACCACTAGTTCTATAAGGATAATGTGTGGTACATATGCCTGGGACAACTAGACCAATCCACATATATCTTCCATACAACATCACCCACCACCAAACCCTCTAAAGCATCCCTAAACCAATCAATGTTTCTGGCTCCTCCATTGACACCTATCAAAGCATCAATATACCTCCATCATATAAATCTAATTGGAAAGGCTACCTGGGTAAAACCCTCCCATAGTAGCCCTAATGGTCTTAAAACTTGAATATGCTTGTATGCTCAATAGTGAAGCATAAAACTAATGTTAATCCCATACCATCTATGCACTTGAAAGGCCTAGAGCTCCTTATAAATTTAGACTAATAACATTGGGGCTCATCCAAATATAGTCCTCCTAAAAAACATCTCCACCAATACCCCTAATAATAGGTATGGAAGTTAGCCATGAATCAAATCCAGTAATGTGAAATAAGTCACTACCATCATCATCAACAAGCATCTATCCTATGGATCCCTCTAGTACAATGTCCCAATCCCAAAACCACATGTATACCATTGGGCATGAACTTGGTTTGCTCCATATAAGAGATCCATATGGTAGTCCCACTCCTCACTCTCAATATATTAGATAGGTTCCCCTTGAATGGGTAGCTATGTGATCCTCATCACATCCTCCAATAAGATGGTCATCTCTCCAGTAGGCAACATGAAGGTGTTTATCATTGGGTCTTATCTCTTGATGAGCACAATAATAATGATAGTATCCCATAGTAGGTATTGGTAATGAATCATAGCACCTGAGCCTATCATCTCCATATGGTACCCCTCCTCTATGTTCATCACATCTTGAACCTCATCAAAGATCCTAAGGACTTGATCCCTCATCTAAATCTGGTCATGCACCTACACAATAATCACATTAGCATGAACACTTATTTTTCCAAATTACACTCAGTACCAACCTAAACCTACCATTTTTAACCTATTCCACTCTACCTCTTTACATTTCCCATCTTACACTCAACACAAACCTCTACCTTTATCTACACAAATTTTAACACCTAAATACTTCTATCTCCAACACTAGCCATATTCTACATAACTTTCATTTGAAACACCCAACATCGACCCTAACACATCATTTTCAAGCACCTACATGCTTTTACTTACTCAACTCTACTCACCTTCCATTCATCTTATCTTCCCTACATTTGACCTTTACCACCAACTTAATGGACCTCTTAAAACATTTCACCCTCTTACCCTTTACCCCGCTTCAACACTTTAACATTCAAAATACTCTAAAACACTTTCCACAACATTCAAAAATTCACCTAACTATAATATTTTTTATCAATTTTTACCTACCCACTCCTCGCACCCTTCAACCACTGACGGTTCATGGAACCATTGATGGTTCCTTAGGATCCTCTCACCCTTAGTGTTTAACTGCCAGTGGTTAGGTCAAACCACTGATGATCACTATGTGTGACCACTGATGGTGAAACCCTAATGTTATTTCCCACCTAAACACAACAAAAATAACCTAAATCACACATTACTCCCTTCCTTGTTTTCTATAGTCCATTACACACCCCAAAAACACTTCATATCCAAATTTAACCCATTAATTTGCCTAATTTCATCAACTCCCTAAACCTAGGGAATCCTATCCCAAGGATATTTTCGCAAACACTATCTACCCCACTTCAATCTACTCAATCAAACTCCACTAATCACAAATTCAACTATGCTATCAATTTCAAATAACCCCTACCTCATTTCATGATTACTAGTGTGGTTGGAGTCCTTGTAAAACCTCCCAACCATGCCTTCATCCACCATCCATCTAGTCAACATGTAATCACCTTGACCACACGCAATCAACCACTAATAATTCTCCACCTCATCAAGATTAACACAAAATAACCAAATGCACAAACATTATATAAAAAATAATCATGATTACAATTTCAAAAGGCAAAAGTGATTTTGCAATTTTACTTTTTGTGATTATTAATTTTGTAGGACTTTCTTGACCATCGATGATTAGGGTCACTGTCAATGGTCGATCTTATGGAAAAACCTAACTATCAATGGTTGGGGTCCCATTTTATTTTGCCCACTTTTTTCCACACCCCACTTAAGAATCCTATCCTTTTATGGAGCTCACCTACACCCCACCTAAAGTTTGAACCTTTGGAATAACTACATTTAGTCTAAAGTTCTTTTGGATATGTTGTCTATGGGGCTATGTAGGTAGCATCCACTTTCCTAGTGCATATGAAGTCATCTCTACCATTCCCAACTAAACCATACCCCACCATTACACCATGTCAACCTTAATGTTGGTAATTTTAGACCCAGACCATTTGCATGTTTCATGACAACCCTACATGATCATTGTGACCGCACTGACCAACCTTGCCTTGTTGAATTTTTGCACCACCTTGTGCATGACATGACCAATTATGTTATTTTGTAGGATCACTTCCTTCCTTAGATATGTAATACCAACACTAACCCTATCTAGATGGCTTGATAGGCCTGCCCTGAATAGCAATGAGCAATGTTGTGGACCGGCTACCCCTATCACATGTCCCTCTAGAAATAAACATATTTTCAACAGCATTGGTAACTTTAGTCTCTACATGATATTAACTATCACCCTTAGTCACATTTTGTGTACATGTTTGTGCCTCAAATACCTAACCTTTTTATGTCACCCACCTTGTGACTACCCATTTATCATTTATCAAACCCTTACCCAATTTTTCTTTTGCATCATCAACTCCCAGTTTGAGGGGGAACACCTCCTTCCATACTTGAGGCAACCAGACCTTGACCAGCCATCTATTTTTTTTAAATATTATAAAATCAAAGCCACATAACAAAAATGGGTAAAATATAAACACTCAAAAACTACACATGATAACTTTCAATGTCAAACTACCTTTTGACCCTCATCCAACATCATGTCTAGTGGACCACCTAGTCAATTAGACTCACTTGACCTTATCAAATCCCTAACACATTTAGATAAATTATTTAACTCACCCTTTTAACTTCCTTTAACTATTCTTTTCTAACCCCTTTACCATAGATGGTCAACCTAACCATCAATAGTTGGCCTGACCATCAACGATCAGGTCTCCAAGCCTGCTTTAAAGCTTTAAAGCACTAACAACTTTTTGTGTGAGATAAGCATCTCCCTGAATAGCAACTCACTTTCAAAACTTACTTTAAAATGTCATGAATTGGTAACTTTGTGCCCTATCAAATTAGTAACTTCTTCCTTCTCAATTAGTAACTTCATCCTATAAAAGGAGAAGAGGAGGAAGTGAAATGGATCCACAATCCAAAATCTTGCATCAAAGCTCTCTTACATATATGTATTCAGCATCCTTTCAGCAAAAAAGCAACATCATTGGAGACTCAAATTTATATCTAAATCACTTTCAAAATCTAAAGTACTATCACTCTGGCCAAATCACTTCCGCATTCTACCATCAAGTTTCAAGTATCTTTTGCTTGTTTTGATTGATGTATCTTATTTCTAACCTTTTATCCCTATCAGACCCATCAACATCTTATTTTCCACTCTTCAGTCCCATAATAGACCTTTGTTTTCCCAAATCTCCAATTTTCACCTACTTTTTTTGCTCATTTATAGATTTACATAGGTAACCAGCCATGGCTAGCACAAGCATCGATGATCACCTCAATCATCGATGATTAGCCTAAACCATTGATGGTTCACCTACCACTGATACTCATTATGGCACAAAAAATATAGAAAGATATTTATAGCCTTATAACCCTAATCAAACCCAACTTTCTCTATTTTTTCCTGATCATAGTACTTTTTTTGATCTTCTAAACTAGACCCTGACCATTTTAGCATAAGTATTGACCTACTTTTGCTATTTAGTTGTTTTCTTTAAACAAAATCATTTATTTTCTCTTTCATGCATGTATTTACTTTCATATTATTGAATTAAAGTATCTTTTTTATTCATTTATATCAACTTAATTGTTATAATAGTGGATTGCCAACCTCCTAGCAAGTGATATACTTATTGGATCTATCTCACGCAAGGTAGTCCACTCAACCATCCATCTAACAAACCCCTTTTCTAGTGTCTTTCTTATCAATAGGTTATTCCTTCCCAATCAAAGAGGAGTTCCTATCATCATCTTGACTCATGCATTCACTTTTACAAGGTATTCTTCTACACACCCTATTACTAGTTTCATTATTTATTTTCAAAATTAAGAAATGAGTGAAAATTAATTGAAACACTTAGGATACAATTTTAGCCTAAATTTTTATTCATGTTAATAAACACAATAAAAACCTTAGGATAAATTATTAAGCTAAGTTTAAAATATATAATAAAAGAGCTCAATTTAATTTAGCCCATGTGAACAAAAAAATAGACAAGGGGGCTTTGAGAAATATAGAACTTAGTATGAATATTTTGGCTAAAGTTTTGGTCATGTTGATAAAAACTTTAGCCTAATATTTTAAGCTAATTTTAACATATAATAATTATTCCAACGTAATTTTAGATAAAATGACATTGCATAAATTTAAATTCAAAGGAATTTAGACTACCCAATTAGACTAAGGGTTTTTTGGGTATTTGAACATGAATTCAATTGATTAATTAAAGATAAAAGATCAATCAGAGGATCAAATTATCATCAAAGTAAGAAACCCTAAATGTTTTTGGTTCAATTGAGACTCCATTAATCTTATAACCTGAAACATAGAGATCCAATATTAGCAAAGTTAGACAAGATCAAACCAGAATCATGTGTAAGTATGCCAATCCAACCATGGTGTGGATGATATTCAAATAAATACAATGTGCAAACATGATAGTGATACTCTGATCAAGTGAATTTTTAGATTTAAGGTACAAATTTACACAATTTAAAACAAGGGTCCCCATTTTTTTTTAAATGGAGGTATGTTGACCTCAATAACTACAAAGTAAGACAATGTGTATATGAAAATATCTAAAGATAACTTGACTATTTCACATGAACATGAGAATGATAACATCATTGACATGGTTTTAAGTTCTCAACCAATACCTTTTATTATATTACATGACCATGACATACCTAATAATGAATGAAAAAATGGTCTCCCATATATTTATACATTTGTTTTCCATCAACATTTGAGTACACATGTAATTTTTATTAATAGTAATTCTAGAAAAGATATTATTACTAAGTCATTATTATATATTTAAGTTTATATTGAGTGATATTTGATTCACATAATTATGAGACTCTATAGATACAATTGAATTTACAACAAACCACTTGATGCTATTACACTTTTAGTTAAAATTATTGCTTGAACCCTACTATTTTTGTTTCATGTCATTCCCAATATATGATCATATAATATTTACTTGAATGCCCATGGATTAATCAAATGAGAGGAATACCTTCTATGTTACACCATTTCTTCAAGTTTGTGCATAATAATTAATTACATAATGTTCATGACAAACCTTGTTAGTTAATTATCCTACCTCTAAGATTAGACATATGTTTATTTGATATTCTTCATGAGGATAAAATCATTCAACCTCATGTGATACATTTTTTTATTCCACACATTTAGTCATGTTTCTTACTAAATTTTAGTCTACAACAACTCCTCCAGTAGTTTTTTTTATCCTACAACTACAACACCGCCATTATATCTAGAGCATTCTCCTTGATATTCATCTCCTACAGTTATATCATCAACTCCTAAAGTTCATGCTTACACATGTCACAAGATTTATTTTCAGCCTCTTCACAAGGATCATTTCCAAGCATGGGTTTTATCATGATATATCCATATGCATGCTCTTATATAGGTTATAATAGCTCTTACAACTCACTCTCCACATATCTCTCTTTGGGATTAAGATTGCACTTAATGGATAACTTGTGAATACTTTTATAATAATTTAAGAAACATAACTAATCTTTGATATTATATATTATGACATTGTAGATTATATCATCGATTAGCCATTCTAGATTGTATCTTTCAATTCATTGGCATATCATTACTATACTATATATTTATTATTGTACATAGATTTTTTTATTCCATATGTTATATCTTTTATGTGTTTTCCTCCCTCAATTTTGATTGCATGACTTCTATTCTTCTCAATTTGACATTATTTGGCACTTTCACTCTATCTACCTTGATAATATTCTATCCTATTAGTTTTTGGTTGTTTCCTATGTTTCATTGGACCTTGACCTTTGATTTTTTATATCATCCCAAAAATGTATACATTACTCCCAATGATTACCACACAAACACACACATTGAGACATTATATCCTATTATACATAGATTTCTAAGGGAAGTAATACTATATTTGGAATCTTAATCTTGTTATTATTATTTTTTTTCATTTTTTGGATTTCCTATTTATGTTTTTAATTACATGTGACACTTGGATTACTTATTTATTTTTATATAAAATTATAAAATTTGAAAACATATCCAAAATTTCTTTATCGATGGATACATATTATACTTATATACCTATGTTATAGTTTTCATCGATGTTTTACACACATGATTCTCATGGTATCTCTTTGATTGGGTGAGATTAAATATATATAGAGGTTATATATGATTATAAACTATCATAATTTGAGTGGATACTTTCTTTCCCACACACTATGGGACATGATCACATTGGTGGTATGCCTTACCTTAGGGACATCTCTATACAAAAAAAATTATAGTGATATATTTATTTCATTCTATTTATCATATTATATCAATTATATCATATATTTTTAGAACCTACATCTTCCATATTACATAGATATCTATATTTTGTGGTTACATTATTTATTTAGTTATGTTGGGATTATTACATTCTTAAATTTTTGTGTGTCTTTATTTTGTTGATTTCTTGCATGTGTATGTTTGTGTGTGTTTGAGTCCATATTTTCTTATCGCATAATTTTTCATAGAGGATTATATAATTTTTGTGTCATAATGTCTTGTGAATCATATGTTCTTATGTGTTATTTCTTATTAAGCTACATAATTATGTGAAATTTATGTGATATACTATGTTGTATTCTAAAAAAAATTCCATTATCTATATCATGGATTTCACATACAAGTTACTATTTGTGATATTAATATGCTTGGTTCTTACATTTCCATTTATGTGTTTTGTTGTTTTATCCATCCCTACTAAACTCATATTTTTGAACTTTGGTGCATACTAGTTGTCCCATTGTTACTTATTCATTGGGGGCATCATATCATTCTCCTTGAGTTATTAATATGAGACATATTTTATGCACATATAGAATTAATTGGAGCATCATATTTACCCTTACACTTTCTTATTTTAAACATTACTAGATGTTATCTATACTACACGATATCATATGGACATAATACATGTCCCACTCTCCTATTGTTATGCTACAATAGGGCATGTTTCCCCCCATCTCCTTTAGTGTTTAACCCTTATATGAGGATGCATAGATTTATATGGATATTTACATGATGATATTTTTTTATGGTTACATTTTACAAATATTTATATAATTATATTATGTGATGGTTAAATTCAATTTGTATTATTTTTTGCACATATTGACACATTATCTATATATGTTATATAAACATGATGCATTTGAATTTTTATTTTGAGATTAGTGATTGCAATACAAGGTTTTCTTCAATCCCTCACCTCAAAATAGGGGGAAATATCCAAATATTTCAGTTTTCTTGGTGGAGAAAAAATTATGGAGAAAAACATATTGAGTGAAAGTATTAAGGGAAATTAATGATAAAAATTATTGAAAAAATAATATTAAGTGAACTTGATAAAACTTGAGAAATATGAGATCACCATAAATGGTCCATTTTTCTACTTCCTTGATCAATAAGTGAATGGGATTATAATAACTCCAAAAAATTCTCATTAGAATAGTGTTTTGTTTTAAGTGAAAAGTGGAAACATTGGTATCACCAGGTGTAATCATTCCTATGCTTCCCATTTCAACTTAAATTTATTACATTTACTACATTTTTCATATTGATTAAAAATTTAATAATTATTGCAATTGGACATTAATCTTAGGTATGAACACTTTCTAGATATAAAATATGTATGTGGATGGAGCCTAGCTTTAGCATATTTCAATTCATCATTCTTACATAGGAAATTGAAGGTATGTGTTTCAATTATTTATTTGTATATTTTAACACACATATTCATTCTATCAAATATGAACATAAAAATAGGGTAAGTATATAGAAACCAAAATTTTGTACAAATTCCCTTAGCCATAGCATATTTTACCCATTTCTGTACAATTGATCCACTTGTCTATATTTGAATATTTTTAGGTTAATTTCCTACCCAAATTAGTTTATCCTCAAACCTTGACCCTAGATGTCTTTGGTATTAATATTTATTATATTTTGAGTATTATCTACATGTCTTCTATTTTTCTTTCACCCATTCTGGACATTTGTCTCTCCTATGATAGATTTTTATGCCATAATTATACTAACAAATTTTTTCCTACATATTTAATGGACTATCAAATTTGTCCCCTTTATTTTTGTGGGTCTTTTTTTCCTTGGCATGATTTATTTCATATTTTATTTTTCATTCCACTACTTTATATGGTGTTTCATTAGGCATGTCATGTCATAAGGATTATTATATATGCAATTCATTTGTATTCATTACCAATTAAGAGTCACAAAATGAGTCTTATAAAATTTAAATCCTTCTATTTCTTGAATCTCTTACTACACTTGAGGAGGAGCTTGTATATTGGATCACCCTTGACCATTATTTACTTTAAACTATTCTTAAATCATGTACTTGTACCAAAATATGGTTAGCTAGTTTTTCACATAGTTTCATTAACACTTCTAGGGAAGATTAGATTGAAACCCTTGCTCAACATTACATTTACACTTCACAAAAACTATACAAGGTTTGCTTATAGCATGCAGTATATGTAGTTTCAAATCCACTTGAGATTTCATAATCTAACTAATGTTATCCCTTCTCCTTTACATATGTGTTATGGGGAGTTAGGTCAAAATGTGACGAATACATTATTCCTTTCAACTTAAATAAATGTAAATATAGGACTATAAAGAATCAAGAGGTAAACCTCCAAAAAAAATCTAAAATCTAGAATGGTAAACAATACATGTTTTTTGCTCAGACATATTCATTGGTCATCGATTCATAATGTTGAATCTATACTAGAAATATTTTATGATTAGAACAATATGTGTTAAATGTATTCCTACATAATGAATAGTCCATATTTTACAAAACTGTCATTCATTCCTTCCAAACCAGGGTTGGACTTTCAAAATTCTATAAATTTGTTAAGGTTTGACTATTTCACCCTTTTATTTTTCATATTATCCATTGATTTTTAAATTAATTTTAATTAATCCACTAGAGTATATTTTATTTATTATTTTATACTGATATATTCTAGATCTAATAAGTGTAAAAAATTTATCATTATAATAGTGTCATTGTAACCTAGTGTCATATTTTGGAAAGAAACCATAAAAGTGATTATTTTTAAAGTACATTTATAACATAATTTTGCATATTCATAAAGATATGGTATTTATCATTATACCATATGTATTAAATATTTTAGTATAATATTATAAAATTG